>VYZW01032327.1:46504-101302 GCA_013401315.1 Balaeniceps rex | reverse complement strand
CCCCCGCCCCGCCCCCGCCCCTCCCGCAGCGGCCGTGGCGCCACCTGGCGGCCCCCCGGCGCCTCCCCGCTGCGATGCCGTTCGCTTAGCGACACACACGATCGTCCCATTTAAACACCTTTTTATTGCCTCCTTTTCATAAAGATTTATAATAGCCTTCCTCTTACATTGTATACAAAATATTTACTCTACCGAATAAATAAAACGTGAACATCTTGCAGACAGGATATGATCTCAAAAGAAAAAAACCCAGCATCCACACATCCTTCCCTAACCTAGAGATTCGCAACAGTCTCACACTAATAAAAAGACATTCTCCCTTCTCCCCTCTGCTCCCCACCTCAACTCTCAAAACCCCACCTCCCAAAAGGAGAGGCACAGCATGATTCACCCGTGAGAAGCAGAAGCACACCTACCACCTGAAACAGAAACGCTCGTGGTAACCGCCTCTGAAGAGCCCGTACCAAGACCTATGAGTTGTACAGTATAATCGAGTCCTAGAGAGATTTTCTATGTTCACACAGGTTATATCAGGAACAGCACGTAAGGGATGCGCTTACCTTTACTAGAACATGCCCGTGTCCCTTGCTGGTCTATATGTGATCCTGACACAGAGAAGCTGTTCTTAGCAGAAGCGCACCGGGTTAGCCAGAAACGACCATCTTACAAAGAAAGGAGTTTCTCAACAGATGCTTGGAAAATGCCTCTCCTGTCAGCCCCAGTGACAGCCTGAACTAGAAAGAAAGGCTTTTGGTAATAACAGAGCACATGGACAGGGCCGTTGCAGCGACAGCAAATGCAACATCCCTTATGGGTTTGGGGAAGGCAGCTGCTGACAGCCCCAAGCTCGGACTTCGCAGCCAGCTTCTTGCCACACGGCTGGGATCTGGCTGGCATTAGGCTGCAAGCGCCAAGGGTTACGAAGTGCTTTATGGACAGGGCAAGACCACAACGAGGGGCATGCTCCCACCCACTGCCAGGGCAGAGCCAGCCCAGCTCTGGCCAGTGTCCCATACCAGCCCCTCACATTGCTACAAACCTCTGTTTCCCCTGAACCCCTCTTCCTCCTGCTCCCTCGCCCTGATCTCTCCCTGTTCTCCTCCAAGGCTGCTGCCTTGTCTTCCCTCCCTGCTGAACTCTTTCGCAGAAAGCTGCTCCCCCCGTCCCCCAGCTGCCCACCACCCCCCCAGGACCCGACTGCACGTGGCAGTTTCCTACACCCCTCCTCTCCTCCTCCAAACAGCCAAAGCTCTTAGGGCAAACGGCCCAAATCTGTTTGGGCTTGAACTCCCATGGGGGACAGGGTTAGTTGGGTCTTGGCAAACACTCCTTCCTCTACCCATCTGCCCACTATGTCAGTAGCTGGCAGAGGGCCCGGCAGACTTCTCCTGGTGTAACAGAAGGGTAAGAAGGAAAGGAGCGATTACAGAATGTGCTGGGTTTCACTCCAGCTGGAGAACTGGGAAGAAGGGTGCCAGAGGGAGGGGAGAAATCAAAAAGTGTCTTGGTGGATAATCAAGTAGCTCTTCTCATACTTGCTGAACTGGCTAAAACAAGAGCAGTGCAGCCAGAGGACAAGTGGATAGGGAGCCCCTGGTTCAGACTGGATCGTGTCTCTCCAGCTGGAACGGAGAATGAGCTCTGTTATCAATCCAGCCACAGGTCAGGCCTAAGCAAGATGATGGGCGCCCGTCTGGGATGCAGCAGCAAAGAGCAAGAGCAGCTGGCTGCAGAGTCACAAGTTCAGTCGCTCAGCAGTCTTTTCTGAACATAAATGAAGTAAATGCAGGCACCTCCCTGGAAGCATATCTGAATTATGAGAAAACTGGACAAATCCAGCCTGCCCTCTCCTAGGACCAAGGAGATCAGAGCCAGCATGATGGATGCAGACACCAGACTTGTCGAGGAGATCTGGGTGCCAAGTGCGTGACCCAGTGCAACAAAGGGGATGGGAGGACAGGGAGGCCGAAGGCATGCTTGATCTGCCAATGAAGGACAGGTCTGAGACCCATCCTGCACTGACTAATCCCAAGCCCTTCAGCTCAGCCAAGATGCAGAGCCTGCTGCACGTGCCGTGAGC
This sequence comes from Balaeniceps rex, assembly GCA_013401315.1. NCBI lineage: Eukaryota > Metazoa > Chordata > Aves > Pelecaniformes > Balaenicipitidae > Balaeniceps > Balaeniceps rex. The sequence continues at coordinate 99,222 of VYZW01032327.1, read as the reverse complement.
CCAAACCTACTCATGTCCACCAGCTACAGCCAGGCTACAGCTGCACCAAAGCCACCTCAGCGAATGGAGGGCAGGTCAGTTGGGGAATCTGGCAGGCTTAAGCCTTCTCCTCTTGAGGGACAGATACAAGTTATGGATCAAGAACTGCAGCATCTTGTTTTTTCACGTTCCAAACTGAAGGGCATTATAAAACAACGCTGCCTCCCCTCCAGCCCGCTGCTTTTTCAAGGATCACTTTGATGTCTGTAATGAAGCATTCAAGGCCTCTATCATCAAACCTGTACACCTGAACGTTGGTGCGGAAGTACTCTTTAGGCACTTAAACAAATGGCTCAATTATCAAAAGCACTTAGCATCATAGCAGCCTCCATGTGTGAAGGTTCCCCACATTTTACGTAAGAAAAAATAGAAATAAAGGATACGTCAGCAGTCAGGTAGGAACCTGTTTGAAAAATCTTGGGTCAGAGGTTACTGATTACTAGGAGCATTCATCCAAGAAACACTCCACCTTTGCAATAACGTTTTGCCTCAAAGACTTCCTCCTGAAGCCTGAAGTGGACAGAGACCAGGGTAGGAAGTACAGACAAAAAACTGTTTCTGTAGGTGGTTAAGCAGCTGCCAAATCCATCCCCAAAACAGCTGCGTTTCAGCACACAAACCTTGCTGTGGGAGAAGGAGGCTGGTAGGCATATAATTTGAGAAGAAATAAAACAAAAACAGTCACCCTTTACGGGAAAGAAATGTTTAGAAAAACTTAGGAGAAGCCCTCTCAGGACCCATCTGCAGACAGCAGGGGAGTAACTTTGCTTCCATGCCAAGGAATAGTCTGACAAGACCTTGCAAAAATAGCAACATTTTGCCCTTCAGCCGAACCTCACAAGTGCATCTCACTGCCCGCACACCTCCGCAGAAAATTAGTCACAAACACTTTGTTTAGACCAGCCAAAGTTAAGGACTCTTGAACTTCTGCATACTCACAGCCTAGCCTCTGTAGGACTTCATGCTTTCCTCTATGCATTGCAGGCAGAGTTTTGATCACTTCAAAGTCTAAGTGCTGACTGTGGGCCAGGACCTTGACCCCTACTTGGTGTACAGGTAGTCTTCGAGTGGTAGAAATCTGCCACCAGCAGAATTATTCCAGCTGGTCCACATGTATTGGGAATGGGACTGGCCAGAAGGACACACAGCTGCAGCCACTCTTCTGCCAGTGGAAGATGACTTACACCTGGGAGCTACACAATCTGAACCATCCAGGAGCATTTGGTCCCAGTGCTACGGGAACAAGAGGCACTTTGCCGTACTCTAACAGGTAACTCTGTCTATGCTGTGCCTCAGTAAGAATCTTGACTCCTGTCCAGAAATAAAATAAATTCTAAAAAGCCCAAACAAGTATAACACAGTAAACACGTAATCTGGATCTGCAAACCACAGGCACAAACAGCATCAAGACTTTCTGTCCTGCTCCTTCTTTTGTCCAACACACATAGAACTAGGTTTACCCTGCTCTGTAAGCAGCTGCCAGAGCGGCCGTAGGCACATTTCATCCTACCCACCTCCTGTTTATGATGCTGTTTCCAGCAGCCTCTCCGGGTGTGCTGCCAATGTGTTAACTCACCCACCGTGCTGGGTCCTGGGATGCAGCGTGCTCTGCAAGGTGCACTCCTGCCAGCCTGCAAGCACAGCCAAAAGCCTTTCTGTCCATAAAGAATAGTCTGGTCTAGAAGGTTGCTTTGGGGACACGTCTTCAAGGGAAAGCAGACACAGCCAGCGACCAACTCCAGGTACCACCTACAGCAGTGACTGCTGCTGAGTTCAACTAGCCACCAACAGACAAGCAACTCCTCCAGCTTCCTCAGGCCTGGTACGCTTGTTCTCAGGTAGCCTTGCAGGAGAGCTCTCCCTGTTCTACTTCATTGTCACAGGACTGAAAACCCTCTGAGAACAGATTTTCTTTGTGATATGGCAGCATCTTTTAGGGGCCAGGTGTGGAAGAGGCACAACAGTCTAGATCTGTTAGGCGAGAGAGCAGGCGGCAGTTCTAAGCGCTGAGGAGTGAGAGGTCAGAGTTACCGAGAACTGTGTGAGGAAAGCTAAAAAAAAGTTAAGATGACCTTTCCATCTGATGCAACTCGGTACATAGGTAAAAGACAAGTCACCTTTTGGAACTGGTCCTAATGAAACGTTACTTGTTTTTCCAAAACAAGACATAGTAACTCTTCTCCTAAATGGTTTCTCCAAGTCAGAACAGAGGTGGGGAAGGACGGAAGCATGTGTGCACACATATGCACCCCCTTGTTCCATGGCCAAACCTCAGCCACACATCTTTTTTTTTTTCCAAGGAAATCTCCTCCCAGTGTCCTATTTGCAGAAGTATTGCTCAAGAAGTTGAGTAAAACGACAACAAGCAGGGGAAGAGGATACAGCTATAACTGGAAAACAGGAGAGCCAATGACTCCTTCCCTCCCCTCCCCGTACCACTGCCTCTCCTGCTCAGAAACATGACCCGTTATTAAAGGAAAAGTCCATTTCCTTTCTCTCCCCTGTATAACCCCCTTTGGTGCTGGCTGTGCAGTGCTTTCTTTTGATAAAGGCACCTTTGGAAAGCACTGATGGCCCGAAGCACAATGCCCCGATGCCTCATATTTACACCTGAGATTAGCCCTGTTGCATGGCTCCTGCCCCAGCCCCAGAACTACCCCCAGGGCTACAGCAGCAGCGTGGAGAGAGCAGCTGCCACACGAGGCTTCCCACAAGTGGCCATGTGAACACACACACATCTTATTTTGCCACATGCAGGCACCCGCGTGCTGCCCTTGTGCCTTCCACATCACACTGAATACTTCGCCATGTCACTCTTATCAAAGACAACTTTGGTTGCAAAGTAAATGGCTACCAGGCCAAAACCGGCAGCTGACACCATGTAGGCAGTCACAGACTGCGTAAACTGGACGATGGACCCCATGAAGAGGGAGGGGACAACCTGAGAGAGGAGGAAAGCACTGTCCAAAATAGCCAGGTCCAGACAGATCCCTCGGCCAGGAGCCACCGAGTCCGGTTCTCCCACCATCATCATGAGAGAGACGTCGCAGGAGGAGCTGACGCACAGAGCCGAGCCGGAGGCTGGAGGAGAAGAGGAGGAAGAGGAAGAAGAGAAGAGGCTCCCAGCATGTCCATTCTGGTAAGGCAGCTTCTGGCTGGAAAGATGGCCTTTAGAGAAGGCTGATTTCTTGTCCAATTGAGCTGCGTCTTCCTCCTCTTTGCTCTTATATTTATGCAAAAATACCTAGGGGAAAGAAGGAGGGCACATGAGGAATGAATAGGTAGGGTGGAGCCCAGCAAGCGAGGTAGGGGGCAGAGGGGACCCCATTTTTTGTGCAAGAGAGAAAAACCACTCTGTGCTTTGTGTGCATTGGGTCAGGCTGTTAGAGGTGGGCAGTGCCTGCAGTGAGCCTGGCCCACGTGAGATGGCCTCCAGGAGCCAGCCTGGCTTTTCCCGACTGGCACGGGATTCAAAGCAACCCTGACTCACTGGGGGAATCTGGCCAAGTGGTGCCTTTGTTGTGTTGAAGCTCTGGGGCTCAGCAGAGCGCTGCAGCCCAAAGCCAGCCCAGGCTCTGCACTTGGGGACATTCTGCACTGAGCCATGGGTTGTCACCTCCTCACTGGGTGCCAAGGGAATCTGGGCACCAACTACAGCTCACCCCATCCTGAAATCAGCTGATGCACACTTGCAGGACAGGAGCGAAGGGCCAGAGCCCTCTTTGGACTTATGACCGAGCCAGTGCACTCCAGCACAAACAGAGTGTTACAAAGTGGCTGGCCAGGAACCCAAAACCTTCCTGCAGAAGAGCCCAAAGGGCAGACGAACAGTTCAGAGCCCTGGATGCATGGCCACTTCTTAGTATCTGGGATGTTTAAAAGTGACACCAGCCGAGATGGCACAGTGCTGGGAACTCAGCTCTTTTCTCAGCTCTGCAACAGACCGTGCATGCGTGACCTCAACAGAGGTGCTTCACCTGCCTGACCTGAGCCTCCTCACTCGGGCTAGAAAAGGAGGGCGGGGGGCATGGCTCACTCCAGCAGTATTCACACAGAGTATTTGGATCAAAAAGCTTTCCACGTTAACGCCAACAAATAATGGGCAGTCATAGTGCAGACAGTGAAAATGCTGCAGAGCTCCAGCTTTAAAACTCCAGGGCATTTGCAATTATGCACAAACACTGGTCTGCATGGGGTAGAGCAGATAACGAAGGACATGTTAATCCATTATCCATATGGTGAGATTGAATAAAGAAAATAAAAAGGAAAAAATAGCACCTGTTTGAGAGCAGAGAGCACTGTACCCAGCTGCAGGGCTCAGAGGGGCTTGCCTGAACTACCCTCCCTTTTGCAGGAGGGACCCGGACACAGATCTACAGGAGGGAACTGCTGGTGCAGGAGTGTGAGCACTCCAGCTCTGTTGCAGGCCATCCCAAAGCTTTCAGCAGTTTTGGCACCCACACAGCTACACTCAGCCCTGCCCTAGTGTATGTCAGCACCAGCCAGTCTCTGTTCTTGCTGCCCCAGGCCATGGCTGCAGATCTGTAGCACAAACAGTTTCAGATTCAATCAGAGAAGAGAAACCAGATGAGAAGAACTTCACTAAATAGCAATCATCTTCCAAAAGCTTAACCTGGGCTCTGCTCAGCTGCTCACCGTACCCTTCAACTCCTCAATTCTGCCTAGGCTCATGAATTTACGCTTAAATGCAACAATCCAGGACCATAACTTATCTTATGTGGAGCTTAAAAATCCTCCCACATGCCTCCTATTGCCATCAGACTTCAAAGCAACTCAAAACCCAGCACAGAAAGGGCATTGTGTGAGCCAAACTAGGACGTCTCCTACAGCTCCAGCCCTTTGTATTTGACACTGACGTTCCCAGAAGCCTGCTCAGCTGCCCTGAAGGCCCATGCCACATTTTCTTGGTTTCTATACTGATCCAGGCTGGGACTTCAGAGATACGAGTTCTGGCAGGGGTGTTTGACTACCTAGTGTGGAGAATTAATTTAAATCTAGAGAAAATGACTTAAACACACGCTCACAGGAATGAGCTTAGGGCAAACTTATGCTTTAAAATCATCCCTTGTAACACAGGATACGACCACAGGAGTCACTGGTGCCTCAATCAACAGCTTCATCTCCCTCTATAGTTGATGGGGAGTGGTGGGAATGAGGAACCTAGCTCTCCCTAATCTCCTGCAGAAGGTGTGAATGCCCACCATGCATCTCACCTCTACCAAGCTTTCAGGTGCTGTCAGAACATGCAGATCTTTTCCTCCTGTTTTAGATAAGGTTTAGTGGCCATGCGAAGATGAGAGGGCATGCAGGAGAACAGAGCGACTTACACAGCCTGTGCAAAGCAAGGAGCTCCAGCTGAGGTGGCCTTGCAGGCTTTCGCCAACGATCCCGCACAGGGTGGAAGCAACAGCCACTTTGGATGCCCCTTCTGCTGATTCGCTTCGGGAGGAGTGTTTAAAGTTTAAAAAAAAAGTAGAAAAAGAGAGGGAAGAGAGGAAGCAGGAACGAGGGAAGGCAAACAAAAATGATGACAGATTTCAACAGTAAGGAAAAAGAAGATAACACAAATGGGGAAGATGCACAATTTCCCGCAAAAGGCATTTTAGGGACTACTTCTTGTGGGGTCCCCCTGCAAGTAGTTGGTAAAGGAAGGAGGAACTTTCAAGTTAGGGCAACAGAGAGGCCAAACCCAGCTATACCCCACACCTCATTATACTGAGTGTTTCCCTGTCAAGCCTTTGGCAAACAGTTGAGCATGTGGCCTTCACATTCCCAGCCTGTGGAGTTTGGTTTTCATTCCTTTGATACTATGTCCATGGGAGATCCCAGCCAAACTGAAGTTTTTGCAAAGCAGAACGCTCCCTTGTACCCCTATTTTGACAGGGTGCCTGGTGCAAATTGGGATGGGTTGGTCAGAAATATTTGTTCAATGTGAACATCTGGATGCCTGTGGTAAAAACTCCTATTTATTTCACTGCACAGTGAACCGCTTGCCATTGGGATGAAAGAGCTGCTCTCAAACCACAAATTAATTTTGCATTTGCAGCACAAGAGAAATTCCTAGTAATCCAGTGTGCAACTCGGGAACCTCCTAGGACTTCTCCACAAAGATAACATCTGTGGGACAGGATTACTAGCTTTTGTATTGGTGTCAAAAGTTTCACAACGTTTATTTTTCTTGGAGCTAGGGGAATAGGAAGAACCTCAGTTTTCATTTTACTGATCTTCATGCTATGGACAAAAATTGGAAAGCAGGACCTCTAAGGGCTGAAAATTCTTGAGTTTCTTAGCACCTGAGGTTGGCAGTGCTGCAGATGTGACTTGGTTGCAGAATGCACACAGGTATAACTAACCTGCACCAGTTTCCCTAAAAATACGCAGAACACAGAGGAACATAGGACATCCCTTTTGACAGACCAATCCCAGCTGATTTCTCCCACCTTGCCCACTCCCCACTTTTTAAAACTGCATAATGCTTGTTGTGAGCAGGGGATGCCTAAGGGAGGAAATGCTAAACTTTCTTTATCTCCTCCATTTCAGATGAATCTTCAGAGAAGACACGGCCTGAAGACAAGAGGCACATGTGGAAAACCTTTGCACACAGGCATGCGTTTCTCTTCCATGGGCTGAACTGACTCTACCAGCTACAAGCAGCAAAAGAGACTGGCCAAGCTGTCCTCACGGCTACTTGGCACATTGCCCTCCGGAGCAGATCCCTACCTGTTTTTCATGATGATACAGTGATGCCAGTGTGTATGGCAGGATCTGGAGTGCAGAGAAGGTGAAGCCCGTCAGAGCAGCTGAGATGGTAACAACGATGACACTGTGGGAAAGGCACATGACGAAGGCAGCCACGGGGAAGAACACCACGCTGGCCAGGTAGACCGCCCGTGTCCCAAACTGCTTCACCATCCGGTCCATGATTGTGGAAAAGAAGATGGATGTGACACATTGCAGGAAGAGGCCCAAACTACCCATCCGGACACCTGCAGGTAAGCAGAGGTGGTGACAGACACTGCCCTGACTGCACCCAGCCTTCACACAGCCAAACACCTTTGGGCCTCCTTCCCTCTCCTTCAGTGCCCAACTCAGTAAGGTCCAGAGTGTGGCACAGCTGCAAACAGCCCTGGCAACCACATGGCCGGGTCAGGAAGCAGAGCAGCATCACTTAACATATCCCAGGCTTGCACCAGCCAGACTGCAGCGCCCACGCGCCACCAGCCATGAGTATTTCCTACATGTGCTCCTGGGCAGCCCAGTCTAACCGAAGGGGCAATGCGAGATAGGAATCCAAATGCCATTCTTGTCTTTGGGAGTCGTTCGCGCCTTCCTACTCTTGACCCAGGATCTGCCACCTGCTCATGAACAAGGATCTGTTGTTATCTGATGCCAAAACCAGCAACGGAACAAAAGGAATGAGGAATTGTGCTTAAGCCAAGGTAAAGTACACAACGTCCACTAAACGACTGCAGTATCCGGTAGCAATCTGGACCTTACCCTTTGCAAAGATCTATCAGATTTCAGGGAATTAAAACCATGAACTCTTTGAAGCAAGGATCATTACTCAACCCATGTTTTTATGACAGCTAGCACAATGGAGTCCTGACCTGCTGGAAGCTATACAGTGCAAGTGTTAAATAATAATTAAGCTCCCTGTAAGTTAAACAGACACTCAGCACAAAGAGGCAGTGTACTGCAGAGCTCACGGAGGCAGTGAATAGAAAACTCAGAGGGGAAGATACACAGCTGGAAGACGAGGGCCAGGGAGGTGCCTCCAAGAATAAAAGACTTAGATCAGGGAGAGGAAAAGAAGGGTTGGGCAGCAAGTCGAGACTCTGGCACAACACAGCAGGCAAAACAGGACAGCAGACAACAGCAGTAAGCAGGTAACGTCTGCAGTGAGCAGTATCCCATGATGTGGACATGGTAGCTACTGACTGCAGTGGTGAGCACTATCAGAAAGCACTGGAGAGAGGGGTGAGAGCCGGGGAAGCTGCTCGAGGGCTCCTCAGATACAGATGAGAGATGGGAATCTCACAGCAGCATGAAATGAAGATGCAGCAAAGCCCACCTCACTGCTACTGAGCGTGTCCTGGCTTTCCAACCCCTGCTCTCCAAGAGATGGGGAGCACCATCACCCCTCATTTCAAAAGGAGGGAAGAGCAGTGAAAGGACTTGGCAGTGGCAACCACAGCCTGCAGACAGAGCCGGATACATCCTGCTCAGCATGCAACCTGCCAGACCATTCTGCCACTTAACAATTCAGCCCCAGGCCAGGGCTGCGCTGCCAGATCTAGCTCTGTGCTGGGTAGCTCAGAGGACAAAGAGGCGTTTCCCTATTTGGTCCACTGTGCAATGCTCTGTGGGCCATGGAGGAATGTTTTTTCCTGACCCATCTGTAGAAAGTCTAGTCTCCTGTAACCTTTCTTTTGCATTACTAGCAGAGCTAAGCCCATTCCTAGCTCCCACTAAATGCTCCTGTCCTAGGGAACAGGTACTGCAGACTGGTTCACTTCTCACCTTCATCGTAGTGGCGTCTGGCATCCGTGCCTGGCTTGGCTCTGGGGACGCCGTGATACAGTCCTTCCCCAACAAAGTCTGTGTAGAACAGCATGAAAGTCATGAGTGCCATCCAGCTGCAGAGCTCGGCCACGAACAGGCGCCGGATGACCTTGGGGATGCGGCAGTAGAGGCTGTGAAGCCGTGGCACCAGCGTGCAGAGGTTTCTCAGGGCCTGCATCATGTGCCTGGCCTGCAGGAGACATGAGCTCCTGGAGAGCTGGCAAGAGCAGCAGGCAGGAGGTGAGGGCTTAGGGGGAGCATCCTTCAGTGCTGGGCCATCCAGAACGTCTGCCTGGGTGGCTGCCTCCTCTGTCACAAAGAGCGTGGCCAGCACACAGCCGAGGAAAATGACGGCAAGGAGGCTGAAGAGGCACGTCTCCTGTCCTCCCAGGTACGGGGCCAGAAAGCTGCCGCCCCAGTCAATGGCTGGAAGCAGGTAGCCAATGCAGCCCCCCAAGCTGATCATGAAGGCATACAAGGAGAAGGCCTGGCGGCAGTTGTCTGGCTCCTGGAAGAGGTCTGAGAGCAGGGCCTCCAGCGGAGTGAAGCAGACCTGGCCGCAGAAATCCAGTAACCCAATGCCCAGGATGAGGAAGGCAATCTCCAGTGGGCGAGTGTTGAGGGCGAACAGGCTGGCCAGGCTGCTGGCGTGTGGGATCACAAAGAGGCTCAGCAGGACTCCCACGCAAAGCATCCAGATGAAAGGTCGCCTTCGGCCGTAGCTGCTGTGCCAGTGATCACTGGCGGATCCGATCAGTGGGACAAAAACCAAGCCAAGGACAGGTCCTATCCCTGGAACAGAGAAAGAGGTAGTGTTAGGGGAACAGATCTGGAGGACACTGGTCTGTGTGCGCTGTAACAAAAGGGTGGGATGTTTCAGGAGCTCAGTAAGCTTCAGTGGGTCGCAGCCCTCTCCTCCAAACACAAGGCTGCCCTTGATATAACAGTAGCCCTGCAATCACCCCACAGAGACAAGCCTCCCATGCCCTTATTTGCCCCTGCCCTCCAGACTCAAAGGGGAAACAAGCACCTCAAAGATGAGAAAAAAAAAAACTGCCTACCCAAAACCATGGTCATGAACTTCTCCTCCACACCCACTTCCAGCAGCAGTGGAGGCACGTAGGTTATCCCTGCAGCCAGGCAGACCTCCAGGCCGAACGTCAGGGAGTTGACCAGCAGGAGCTGGGTCTTGCGGTTGTGGAAGAGCGTGCTGACCCAGGCTCTTTGAGCCATGCTGCCCCGACACCCCTTACTGACAGAGGGCCCTGTCGCTCCAGCTGCAGCACTCCCAGGGATGCCCCACAGGCAAGGTCTGGAGCTTCCCTTCCTGGTCTGCTGGACAGATGCTGTCTCCCATTTTTAGCAATGGTGAATGAACTGTTTTTTCCTCTTCCTCTTATTGCAAGATGTGGCCCCAGCAATGTCGAGTCCAGGCGTGGGCAGGCAGGGATCCCACTCCAGGCTTCCCCTTCTGCTCACATGCTGTGGTCTGAGAGAACAGAGAGTTTGTTAGACACAGAGGGGTCCAGGGAAGGGGAAAGGGCTAAAACCAGGTACCATACAGACACGTCGAGCTGAAAGAGACAGTCCCCATCCCAACAGGCTTGCAGGCACAGGAGGATGAAGAGAGGACAGCTCGGAGAGCGGCAGGGTTAAGAGACACAAACTACATTGGTGCCAGGTTTTTCTCCAAGGGCTTGTGACAGGTGAGACAGGCACCTGTCAGACATGGTTTGGGAAAATCCAATCCCGCCTTCAGGCTAAGGGAGGTCTAATGACCTCTCAGTGTCCCGTCCAGCCTCATCTTATAGATGGGCAGTTTTAGCAGAGAGACAAAGGATTTAGGGTCCCCTCTCCCAGTGAAATCAATTAAGAGTCCCCTTCAAGGATCAGGGCTGCAGGCAGTCGCCTGCAGTCACACGGGGTCATCTCTAGAGACCCACACCACTGCCTAATGACTGCGGCATCCTCCGTGCCGCTCCACAGGCTCCCAGAGAAGCAGTTTCACCCAAATCCTGTCTCCAGCCCCTGAGACGGGGCACAGAGAACAGATGGTGCCTCCATGGAGTTTCACAAACAAACCTGACCCACTTTAGCCTCATCTAACAGTGAACGGCAATTACCTTACTCATTAGTCTGAGTCATTTATTTGCCCTGTAACATGCTCCCTCTCTGCAGCCTTCGTCAGAGCGGAGAGGCCACCAGATCAGGACAGGGGCTAAGCACCTAAGGCAAGAGCAAGCAGATGCCTCTTAGTAACCTGGTATGAGCCTGCCACTACGTCCGTCTACAAATGTAAGAAATCCTGCAAGGTTACGAGCATCTAGGCTAGTCCACCAAGCTGCTGTTTTCCTAAAAGCATCTCGGGAAGATGGTCTGTAGTTATGCTGGGAAAGGTAGAATGGATTACCAAGAAGCTCCTGCACAGACATTGATTTAGGAGTAAAACAAACTGCAGTCTAATTCTCAGGATTCACATGGTCTAACTTCTCACCCTAAATGAGCCACCACCAAGTTTCTCTGTGGGGACAAGGCATAACAGCTCCCGCTGGCCCAAATGTGCTTCAGCTTATGACCCGTTTCTGTGCAGTGTGCTCCCAATTTGCACAGAAGCTTCTGCCTCCTGTCCCACCACTGCACAGCCCCCAGACGCTTTGGGTCCTTTGGATGAAGGAGGCTGAACAGAATGTGAGACACGCAGGCGGAGGAGTTTATCTCCTCTTGCTCCCTCCCTGGCTGCGGGGAAGCTGAACTGCATACCTGCCTCCCTGTGCAACCCCTCCATGCCAGAGCAGCTAGCTGGTACAGAGTTTCCCTTAGTGAACCCATCAGAAGAAACGAGGTAAAAATCCAGTTTTGCAGCCTGGTCCCCCTCTAAATTCTTCGCCTCAATTACAGGGGAGAGGAAGAGACTCCTATAGGGAACATCTCCAGGCCAACACTCGCCTCCCTCCTCAGCACGCTGAGGCAACCAGTGCTGGAGGCCATGCTCGGCGGAGCAGGTCAGACCTCGCAGAGCTGGAACGGCTGCTTGCCAGAGGGCCGAGCAGGATGCAAAATGTGTATGCAGGAGGAGCCGCTGAACCAGAGGTGTACGGGACCATAGCCTTGCTGCAGCAACGCTGGGCAGAGATAAAACTCCATGCTATCACCAGCATGGTGCAAATTAGCATTCCCTAACTTCACAGAGCACATGCATTTGACCCCCATTGCTGCACAAGTGTTAGTAGACAGCTACAGTTGGGGCAGTTTCTGCATTCTCCCTTTTCTCTTTCTTCCCGTCTTGCCATCAGCCAAGTAACCCACACGGAGATGACTGGGTGAAGCTGGAAGTGTGGCGATGTGGTTTTTACAAAGATGCAAGCATCACTCTCCGCCTCCCGCTGCTGCAGAGGAGAGGCACCACTCCTGAGCTGAGAGTTGACAGGCTGCCAATTACACGCAATAAGTACTGATTATTTTCCTTCCAGGACCCCTCACCTTCCCCCTCCACAGTCACTTAGACCTCGACTGTCACAAAAGATATCTCCTTTTTAACAACTGTGAACATTTAAATGACTTGCCCAAGGTCAAATAGCAAGCCAACGGCAGAGGGGGAACAGCAACAGTTTTCCTTTAATCACTAGACATGGCTTCAAAGGAATCCTCAGGGGCCCCAGATATGCTCAGCATTACTTCAGATGCACTCTATCTGCAAGGAAGCGATTGGGGGCAGCAACCACCTTTCTTAGATGTGGGCTAGACACAGGATGTCTCAGCCTTGTTCGTTTATGATGGGTGCCCAGCTGGCTGACAGCCTTGGGATAGGAATTTAAGCTGCAGCCCTCCAGCTCCACCAGCACAAGCCTCGGTGCTGTTAGCTAGAGGAAGCAGACTCAAAGCCAAAATTAACTGAGCTACCATCACTCTGAGCTAGACCTGGAAGAGAGATGTAATGTCTACTGTCTGCTGTAGTCCAGGGCCTGGAGGGCTTACGGAGGGAGACTTATCCCAAGGTAAACCCCAAACATTAAGCAAAAGATGTCTCATGCACACATGTGCACAGAAGGAGAAAAAAAAAAAAAAACAAACGGTTTTCTTCCCTTTTATCGCAGTGACATCTCTAGCACTGGGGAGGAAGCAGGAATCTGTACATCGCCCCAACTGCCTGAGAATTTCAGGTTGAGGCACAGAGGGTGAATTTCTTATCAGTAGGCAAGAGAAGATCTGTCTCTTCCCCATTCCACACTCTCAGAGGACTTTAACAAAATAAATAAATCCCCGTGTACCCAGAGGCAACACTCATGCACAGCCAGAGATGAGAAGTTTTCAACAGCAGTCAAGCTGTAGACACAGTTGCAACAGTTTATGAACCCTTTTCTGTTTAAATTGCATTTTGTCCCAGTACCCATCACTTATTTTTTTTTATTTTGTTCACAGAGAGACAGATTGGCTTAGCTGGAAAGAAATGCCAGTGCAGACTAGGAAAATCACCTGAACCGTTGATCTGCAGGGGCAGAGGGATGGAAAAGGAAGATTTAGGAAGCTCAGAGGAGCCAGGATGAAAGCAAGCCAGAAGCCAGGACTCACCTCCTCCACGCAGAGCAGTGACAGTGACAGGTGATCCCTGCGGCTCTGCTGAGCTGCGCTCCCTGCAGCCAGCCCAGCCCGGTACACAACACTCAGGAAAAGCTACTTAAGTAGTTTGCAGGCAAGCAGAGGTGGAACCCAGCCGCAGGTACACAGGCGGGTTTGGTTTCAGGGCCCTCCCTGCCTCCCGATAACACGGCACCCGGTGTATTGTTAGCACCACAACCACAGCTGCGCCTGGCCCCTGGCGCAAGGTGCTGAGCAAACACAGGCTGCAGGCACCAGCCCTGCGAACCCGCTCTTCGCAGAGCGCTTCGCCACTGCTGCCCCAAAGCAGCTCCGAAGGAAACTCCAGGTCTGGACTCACATCTGAACTTTGCCCAAAGCCCTGCCGTGGCATTAGCATTTGTCACCTTCCCTTGCCGATCGGCTGGTACTTCACAAATAGCCAGCAGAGAGAGATTTAGTACACGGGATTATTATTTTCTTTTTAAAGACGATGAGATGTTCCCTGCAGTTTTGCAGGTAACAGTCCGGCTCTAAATAACAGTCCCAACAGCAAGACCAAACATTTCATTTAAGCCGCTAACCTCTTCTAGGACAATTTATCTGGCAGACTATGCAGCAGGACTGGTTTGAGCTGGTGCTCTGTAACTTCGTCCTGACATGGAAGGAGTCACTTAGGCAAACCACCTCCTAGGTGGGAGATCCTGGTCTAACAGCAGCAGCTACACATCACACCCAAGCGAGCCGGCAACAGCCTGTCCGGCCCAGTGGGATCTGGCATCTTGTGATGGGGAAACCTTTCACAGTCAGGCCAGGGGTGGCCAGTCCAAAAAGCTGGATGACAGCAGGCACTTCTTGCCCTCTGGCCTCAGCCTCCCCAAACTTCTACAACAGGGACAGCATTCACCCTTCGCTAGGGAGCACAACGCCAAGCACCTTGACAAGAATAACAGCCAGCCCCCTCAAAAAGGGGCATACCAGCCCTTTTGTGTAAGGTTTCCTGCACACAGAAGCAGAAGGGAGCCACATGTGGGGCTTTTTCACAGCTGCTCGCCGAGCTGTCGTGCCATGGGGACATCATCTGCTGCTGAGCATTAAGGCTCTTCCTCTCCCTTCCCAATGAGAAGTAAAGCATCTTTAAACCCAGGGTTTCTGGTTTACTTTTAAGCTTGCAAACCAAGCTTTTCCTTTCCTTTCTCTGCAGAGAAACAACAGATCAACTCTGAGAGGCTGGTTCACCTGGCAGCCAGGTAGGAGGGCGGGTCCTGGGGCAGGAGCAAAGCAGCACACTGCTGGACAAAGGCAACCCGGAGAGGGCTCTCTGCCACCCGCCCGGACAGAGGAGCCTTCTCAGCAATGGCAACCGAAGCAGAAAGGATTGCAGCTCCTGCAGTCCTGGTATCTCCTGCCCCCTCTCTCCATTCCTGCTTAAGCACCCAGAAGGACACGGAGGAAGCTGGGCAGTCTGCCTCTGTGGAGTGCAACTCACCTAGCAGCACTAACAGGGAGCAAGGAGGAGAAGGGATGAAGCCAGAGAAAGCGGCTTCCAAGAGTCCATTTCTCTAAAGGCAGTGGGCCAGCAGATTGGATTGATGCATTTCCCCTGATCAGAGTTTGTTCCCTGCTCATGGGCTACAGAAAAAGTTTTGACAAATGTCTTCCTGTGCTCAATGTGGTACAGAGATGTAGCAAGGCCCTGCTTGAGAAAACCCACAATCTGAACTTGAGAAAAGCACCAGCAAGTGCACAGACACGCACGCGGAAATAGGACTGAATTTACCGGTGATGTAGATGTACGGGCTCACTTACCATTGCCAGTAGAAGTTCGCTTCCCACTTCCTTTCTCTCAGCCGGCGCAGACGTTGCTTTGTGTGCCCTCGTTAACAGACTTTGAACCACACCTTTCGCTTTCAGAAGAAACAAACCCTGACACACCTGAAGAAAGTGGACTACGTGCAGGGGGCTGATGGACACGCACGAGCAAAGACCAAAAGAAGTCTCTCCTCCTCCCAATCTCCTCCAATCTTTCCAACGCAGGATCTTACAAGTAATCGCATCTAAACAGTGCTTTGATAGAATGAAGATTGGGGGACGGACATTTTAAAAATAAAATTTGGGTGTAGTTACGCGGCAGAGAAAAACTCATTTATTCCTCAGAAGGATCCATACCCTGCCACTCCATAATCCTTCCAGTCTCTCACACGGGTGCAGAAGGGACAAGAGATGTTATTAAATGTGGTAGCAGCCTCTCTGATTTATGACCGTTGTGCACCTACCCCGCAGTTCAACAAACAGCCACAGTGATGATCAGACAATGGAGAATTAGATTCATCAACTATTTGTGACCTGGCAGGGCTCTGGAATAACCTGAGCCCTGTCTTATATGGGAAAAGATTACCCCACAAAAGCCTTTGCCTTAGCGAAGGAAAAGGAAAAGCCTTAGCTTTTTGGAGAAGCATCCGAGGCAGCTGGTACCGGCCAGCGCCGGAGGCAGGAGATGGTGCCACGCGGGGAGCTCAGGCGGGGGCTGCTCCAGCCCAGTTCCCAGGTGATACGGACCCGCACCTTCCCTCCCCGTGGCACGGCAGGTTTGATGCAGAAACCTATTCCCAACGGGCAGCAGAAGAGAGGGGAGGGCAAAGGGTATTACTAGCCGTTGGGTTTCCATTCATAACCACAACGTTACATTTCCAACCTTCCGAGGGGCTCTTTATGAATGTTATTAATTCCCCGCTCCCTGGAAGCCCTTTGGAAGAAAGGGTGGGAGAGAGCGCAAGAGCAAGTGCTTAGGGAAGGGCTGTTCATACAGTGCCAGATCCTTTCACAGCTATCAGTGTCCATTCACTGCAGCTGAATGTGAAATACACCATGGAGAATAGCTCTGGCAGGCTTGCGGGGGATGAAATGGAAAACTCACCTGACCTCTCCTGACCCTCTCCCCTTCCCACCCCCCCAAATCTCCTTGACCCCATTCACAGTGTGGGGAGAGGGGAGTGGTCATTAAGCAGGGATGGGAGAACGGCAATTTATTTAGTCTCTCTGAATTAACTCTGCGTTTCCTTTGAGCTCAGGGGCTCCATTATATCGGCCTCGGCAGCTCGGCTTAGGGAAAGAGCAGCAGCGGGTGGAAATCCCCTCAGACGAGGACAAGGAAGACCCAGGCGCCCCAGCCCGTTTGAAATTCCCTCCCTCACCCCACAGCGCAGCGTCCAGCAGCCCAGACACCAGGGTATATTAATCCAGAACAAACGCTAGATGCTACAGATGTGTCCAGAGTTACGGGAAGGTGCAGGTCCCCACGACAGCTCAGAAGACCTTCCACGCAGTTTCGTTCAAAGGGAGACATTTGAATTTGTCAGGACTGAAGGTCGGTTCTTTCCTGCTACGCTGCAATTGCTTCCTTGCAGCACCTACAACGTGATCATCCTGCTTTCAGGGCTATCTAAAAGCCAGAGCTTAGTTCAGGCCCTTTTGTGCTCACTGCCCTCCTGATGCACAGACTGATCCCTGGCCCAACAGACACATGCACTGAGACTGAAGGCGGTTCACTACCATCTCCATTTTGTGAATTGAAAGCAAGAAGCTAAAGAGAGAAGAAGGGGCCAAGTTTTAAGCACCTGCAGCTCACAGCTGATTTTCAGGGGGCTGCATCTCCCACTTTCTGTGGGCCACTAAACCAGACTGTACCCATTCAGATGCTGAGCAAAGCTCTTGTCTCCCATAACCACCAAGCCACTCACCTTCCCTGCGGATGGCTGGGGCTCGCCAAGATGGAGTTTGAGATGCAATCTCAGGCCCTGCCAGGTTCCTGCTGCCTCGACCACAGAATGGAAGTCATTTCAGAGCTATCAGGATATATCTGCAACTGCCAGGGAGCAGAGGAGGGGCACAAGCCACCCAGTGACCTTCCCTCTACCTTTGGCCCTCCTAATCTGGGAGGCTGGTTAGTCCTGACAGTTAGCAGGGTTGGGCTGTTCCAGAGCCAGCCCAAGGGACTGGTTCATGCCTGCAGAAGCTTTGGGAGGCATTTTTTTCCCCGATATCAGTAGTTCTTTCAGGTAAAGGTGCATCTGTGAGGGCAAGTGATTGTTGAGTGTCTTCCATGTTTTACAGCAAGCAGCAAGGGCATGTGAAACAGGTCACTTTGTCCCCCTTGGATCAACTGAATAAAGCAAAGGCACCAGGGAAAGTCTACGGAAAGCAAGATCCCTAGAAGATGGATGAGAAGGTCAAAATATTTGTTAAGAATAGGCATTAGGAAAGGATGCTTTCCCAGCCCGGCAGGCTAACAGCATGGTTCTCGCTCTGCCTATCATACAGAGAGGATGCTTTCCAGGGTGGAGAAAGATCTGTCCCGCTTACCCTTCACCCTGCATGTCTCTGGTATCTCACGCTCCTTTCAGGAGCTGTGCCAATAGCTCTGGGGACTCTTTATCCTCAACCCGCAACACGAACATCAAACAGACAGCAGGGCAGCCCACAGGCTCCACTGACCTCCTGTCCCACAACCTGCTTCTTCCTCTGGCAGACAAAGGAATTGCTCCTGGCAGGAGGCTTTCTCCCAGGCTTTGGCTGCCTTAGCTCCCGTGCCCGCCTGTTTGACCAGCAGAAAAGATACAGCAGCAAAGAGCGGCCAGTTCCAGCCCGTCCTCCTCCTCCTCCTCCCCTTGTGGTTACAAACAGGAACCGCCTGTCTGACTAACGAGGTCACTGACTCAGCGGAGGCCACGCTGACACTTTCGGAGCTTGCCGCGTTCTCAAAGGGACAGACATCAGCCCAGCGCACACCGCGATGCCAGCGGGCGTCATTGACGCCTGCCAACTGCGGGAGAGTTATCGCCACATTAACCCAGCGGCAGCAACAGGCTTCAGGCTGCCTGGGAGATCCTGCTGTGGTCCACGCTAGGAGGAGCGTGGCCAAGATAAGATAGGGTGAAGAGAGGAGCCAGGCACAGTGCTTTCTGCAGACAAGCAGGGGCTAAGGCTGAAAGGCTGAAACCTCACCTTGCTGGTCTGTAGCTCAGCCCCATTTCTATCAGGGACACTGCAAAAGACAACTGCGCTGGAGGGCCAAGTTCAGCTGTGCTGCGATGAAGCCCCAATAAATACCCCATAGCTGAGCTCAGCTGCAGAGGGATCTTCAGGCTGTGCTGAAGGAACCGCAGTGGGACTGCCTATGCCTGCCACATGCTACAATGGGCTCACAGCGTTTTACCTGCTCAGGACTGGCATCTAATCACCAAACTTCATTAAGCACACAGTAGCCTCACACACTTCTAAACACACGCAATGCAACCGAAGAAGCAGCATTTTCAGCCTCTGCTCTCAAGAGCCTCACTCCTGGTCACCCCTTCCTGAGTCGGCGTCAGGTCTGCTATAAACAACTCAAGACCTCCAGACACGGTTGGCTGGCTCTACATCAGAGCTACAGCTTTGTTTTGCTACTGCATGACCCAAACTCTTGCTTTTATTCATGAGGAGCCCCTGATTTGGAGCGGGAGGGGAAATGAGAGACAATCTGGTTCTGCTTTTCACTTGAGCTCATTTTTGGTGTTTAAATACTGCACCCATCACCCTGGCATTTGGTCTGAGTCAGCCTCTCCCCCACCCCCTCTTCTTTTTTTATTATTTTTAGCAGAAGAATAAAAATGTAAATTGAACTGGAAAGGAAAAAATAAGCCCCCTCCAGGTGCCCCCCTTCTCCGCAGCGTGGTAACGGGCACAGATTATATCCGGCACCACATGACCAGGGCCCGTATTTATATGTCAGTGTGTAAAACCTACCCTGCTGAGCCGCCTTTTCTCTGCCTGAGGCTGGGGGCTTCTGCTACGCGTCTAGTCAAACAGGCCCACAAAGGGGATTAAGGAGAGCCCCTCAGCCCCGCAGAGTAATCCATCAAATTATCCCTTGTTGGCGTTGCTGTCCTCTTCAGGGGGAAAAAAAAAAAAAAAAAAAAAGCCCTCCAAAGGCTTTTAAAGGCGCTGAAATTACACTTGAGCCTGAAACACTCCACCCAGCTGCTGTAGCCCACAGCACAATGGGCTGGTTGTAAAGGGAATACCGGGAAGCGAGGGGTGAGGAAAAAGAGACAGACACTGTTAAAAAGGGCAGCAGCCTCCCCATGTGTGAAACTCCAACAGGTGGCTCAGACCCCCCGCTCCCAGGACCCCGCAGCAGAGCCGCCCCGATAACGCCGGGCTGCACCTCCCGCCCGCCCGCGCTGCCCTGCGGAGGGAGGCTCTGGGGCCCTGGGATGCGTTTGCTGTGCCCGGACGGACCCACGGACATGTCCTCATCAGAGGCGAGGCTTGCGAAGGCAGAGTCTGCACCCAGCCACGGAGGAGCGCCCGATCCTCTCCTGTCCGGGATCAGGGCTGGCGTCCGGCAGTGCCCCTGACCACAGGCTGTAGCACTGTCACCCTGTGCTACCTACACAGTCCCCAGAGCCTTGCAGCCAGACAGTCCTTCAAAACCCCTGCAGAACACCTAACGCAGACGACAGGCTTGTCTAAGGCTCACGGCATCTTCACCAGTCCCCCCACAGGCAAAGCAAAGCCAAAGACAGACCACACTCACCAAAACCCTGTGAATGGCTACTTGGACACTGAATCTGTATGTTCTTCCACTGCAGCTACCTAAACTGCACATGAACTTTTGTGCTGGTCATCACTGCCCTATTCTGAGGTACGACATCCTCTGTCCACCAGCCCTGCCTAAGCAAGCACATGGGATTTCATAGGTTTGCATTACTGTAATCCTTCTTAGGGAGAAATGATCACCAGGAGTGAAACAGGGCAAGCAGATAGTAAAGCACTTACCCCAACAAACCGGAACTGGCAAAGAGAGAGCAAACCAGTTCTGGTGGAAGGCTGTTACCGCATACAGAGAACAACACATGGCTGTCCCACTGCATGCTACACAGGTCACCTTAGCACAACTTCCGAGTGCCGAGTACAAGGAGAATAATTTCCCCATCTATTACAGAGAAAAGATGGGAAGGCAGAAACCCTAGCTGCTTTATTGTGTCCACTTTGCAATGCCTGTTCACAGGGCTGGGAAAATGGGAAGTGAAATTGGAACTTCTTGTTTCCTACCAAAGCACAAATGCTGTGTAATGGGACGTCTGACTCCTCAGCAAGCCAATGCTGTACTTCGGCTCCTCCTGCCTCTGGCACATTGTGGCTCCAAGGCAGCTCTAGGACTTCTACCCCATGACAGAGCTTCACCATTCTGGCTTTATTTGGAAAGCTGTGACAGTCATGGGGCCAGCTGAGTCTCAGGACCAGCCGTGAGGTGGAGAGGACAGTTCTGATGTACTAGCAAAAAACAGGGGCCAGAGCAAAGGCTACAGCTGGCACTGATGTGAGACTGCAAATCCAGACCATCAGCCATGGATCCCGGGCCAGCAGCGGCCAGGAGCTCTGCAGAAACAAACTGCCGAGCCCCAGCAGGAGGGCTGAAGGGGCGTTCGTTAGCCCAAACGGTACCCCAACAGGCTGACTATAAAGTAGCAGTGCCCTCACTCTGACAAATTTAACCACAGCGGGAGCTGCTGCCACCTAAAACTGAAATCTAACCTTCCCTCATTTTGCCAGAAGTCATGTTTGCCAAGGTCTGTGCCTAGGGAAGAGGGAGGAGAGCAAGCAGCTACAACTCCACGCACGGCAGTCCTCAGAGAGCAACAGGCAGAGACTTATACAGTCCCTTTTGCTTAAAGTTTTGGGAGCGTGACCTCATGCTCTTCCTCAAAGGATATACTTTGAATCCTAGACACACACAGAACTAATGGGCTCTTTTGTAATCACATGGTAGTTAGTCCATTTTTTCATGGTAATTTTCTGGTCTGCAATTCCAGTTATTTGTGTCCCTGCCGGAGAAGTTTGATGCTAACATATCTCTCAGCAAGCCCTTTGACCTCCGCTGGCAGGTTGGTGGGTTTCTCCCTCTCTGTTTTCTGTCTCTAAAATGAGGTCATGGCTTTGAATGAGACAAAGAGCCTTTGCAGCGTGAGGAATAGCCCCAAGACAGCTGTGAGTACAGAACCCCCATCAGTCACATCAGACCCTGAGTGCATGAGAGGCAAGCGAGCTGGGCAGCAGCCCACAGCTCTCCTGGGAACGGCTGGGTTTTACCCCCCTGCTCTGAGAAGAGATCACGCAACTACTCGTATCAGAGCCGGTGCAAGAACGCATGTGGAACAGGCAGCCACCCACGGTGGACAAATTCAAGTGGGGAGGGAATAAAGCAAAACTTTCCAAATACTTTGGACTGGGAGTTGCTGCAAGATATTGCTGTCCCTGCCGCCTGTCCCTCTGGCAGAGTTACCAGATGGTTTTCCACCCTGCTTGCTGCCTCTCCAGCCACCCATGTTCCCCATCCGCCCTCTCGGCTTCAGCGGCCAGCGGAGTTGAGTTGATGCTGCTATGCCAGCCTGTCAGTAAGGCACCTTCTGTCGTGCCAGCCACGGGCCAGCACCCTCTGCCAAAGGGACAGGTGACGAGCACGTGTGCCCAGGATTTCTCTGGGGGCGCATTAAGGTCAAAGACCACGTATCACAGTCCTGAGATCTTTCTTACAAGAACAGCAGTTTTATGTGCCTGGGGTAACAAAAACCGTGCACAAGCCCTGACTTCTGCCTGCAGTGCACCGACTTCTCTGTGTTAACAGGGGCTGGAACGGAGAGAGTCTTTTCCTTATCATGACAGACCAGTCATGAGGCTTGGGTCTGAAAACATGAGATTCTATGATTTTACTTCTGCCTGAAATTGCCTGGATAATTGCAAAGATAAGAAGCAATCAGATTTTGTTTTTTAAGACTGATAAGTTTCACTGGAAGATCTTCATGGGAAACGTAAGAAGCCTTTTCCTTTCCCCATTCTCACTATCAGTTTAATGTGTTACGGACTCCAAACACGCAGGGACTTAACATTAAGCTGTAGCCGTTCACACAGAACACACAGAAGCACGGAGTATCTGGAAGGGGAGTTTTCCACTTTTCAAAAGACAAGGCTCAAAGCTGCCATTTCTATAGGAGGTGAATGGAGCAAGGCGTTTTTACCACCCCCCTCACTCTCCACCCCGTCTCTCCTTACAAACAGGAACCTAACTTCTATTTTGACCCCTGGGAAGAATATCAGTCCTAAATTATTAGCTTTTTAGTAATCAAGCATGGAGTTCAAGTTCAAAGCTCCCTGGATTTTGCAGAGCCCTCTGAGCAGGGGTGCTCAGGCTTTTTGTTGCACATGGTTAGTTTCTTGCTCTGATACAGAGTACAGACTGCATCTATCACGAGGACAGGCAGGAAAGCGGTCTGAGCACTGAAGTTACTTAGTGCTTGCTGAAAAAGTCTGCTGTAATGGCAGAGGACAAATGAAAGTTTGTGCATTTCAGACTCAGAGTAGAGACAGGATTCTCTCTCCTCGCTGGGCTCTCTCTTGCCCATATTTACTGGAATAAAGTTCAGTGAGCTACAAATGAAGCAGAAAGACCTCTGATATTCCCGTAACATGCTCTGGGCTGCCTTGGGCAAACAGCCAGGGCACCTCAGGCAGGCACGGTGCTGGCTTTGCTCAGTTAGAGCCGGGAAAGGGCCTACCACCAGCACCATCCTGGGCCATTCTGGCTGTGCATCAGCATGTGCTAACTAGCCTCAGTTACAGTCTTCTGTTAGAGAGGGGATAGCTAGCATTCCCTGCTCTTGCCCAAAAGGCTTATACACTGCTATCAACATTGGCCACAGACAGTGATGAATGGGAGTATCTGGGGGAAGCACAAACGTAGACTGTGTTCACAGAAATCAAAGATGAAAGAGGCCCTGTTGAATCATCTTCCCTGGGGCTGCTGCAGGACTGCTCCCAACAGCACATTCTCCAGTGATTTGTCCAGTCTGGATGGATGGATCTCGAGCACTGAGGTTGCAAGAATTTCCCCTGAAACAATATCCATGGGCTAAGAGATTTAATAGCTAGGAAGCGTCCTTCCTTCCTTCCCTCCCTCCAGTTATCCCCCGTGTAATTGCTGTGCTCTCCTTTTTATATGCATGGTCAGACCCCTCTCCAGACTACATTTAGCCACTCTCCTAAACCTAGCTTTAGTCATTTCTCATGAAAAGCCACCCTTCCAGGCCCATTAATTGCTCAGTCGGCCTTGGCTGTAGCACAGCAGCCTTTTGTTCTAGCATTGCTCCAGCTGCTCCCACCGCCCCTCACACACAGGAGTCGTTTGTCATAAACATTCCCAAACGCACCTCTGGAGTCCAACAGCAACAGTGCCCGCACAAAGCCCGCCCCTGTAACGCCAAGAGCCAGTACCTGGTACGCACAGACTGCTGCCTTGGAAAGCCACTGTCATCTCATTGTTCCTTTGTGCTCCATCTCTTTGTATTTATGAACTGCCTCTCACCACAGACCTACAAGGAAGCTCGCTCTGTGACCAGAACAATCCTTTATTCTGTTTGCTCCAAGCAAAGGCAGAATTTTTTCCAGAATCCAGACCAAGGTAGCACAGCGATAACCAGTACACCACACGAGCAGGGAGAGCGCTAACAGAGGACACTCAGCAACAACAGTGTCGGCTCAGGTCTTGTAGATCACCAAAACACTTTGGGTACTGCCTCTCCACACAGAAGATCACAACAGAAGTAGCACTACAGCCCTGGGCAGAGGGGAAGGAGAGCAGCATAACATCCTGGATCAGTGGCAGATGCTTCTCCAGAGGCAGAGTACAGCCCAACCTTTCCAGACAGATCCTTGCTGATGGAAAAAGCATGAAATCACCAACAGGGAACTCACGCACAAGTTCCAGAGTAACGTAGAGGCTTTTGGTCTCTGTGCAGAGAGGACAGAGAACTGAGTGAGTACGCTTACATCCATTTCAAATCTAACTGAAGAGCCAGTTCTGCCCATTGCTCCTAAATTAGAAGCAGGCAATTGGGAGGAGACAGCAGAATAGCATTGAATTTGAGGTTTGACCACCACCTCAGTTTCTTTGATGTAGCAGGTCAGATCCCAGCAGGAATCGCTCCAAGCATTTGGTAAAGAAAGCGTGAGCCACGGATTTTATTGCATGCACCATTTCACCAAAAGTCTTAACCCATAAATCTAAAGCAAGATTTAGATGTTATCCACAACTATGCACACATCATTCCTGAAGTTGGCTCTAGCCTGCTCTGCAAGAACATTAATGTTTTTTGAATGCTGACAACTTGCACAGATTTGAGTCACTGCACTCATTATATTTGCATTCTTCTTGAAGTCCTAGCTCCTGGAGACAAACCACCATGGAGAACTTCAGCTTCCAACAAAATGAAGGTGGAGAAGAATCTGCTCCCTTGATTGAAGAGAAAAACCTTAGACCTCACAAACCAAACCCAATGCCTGTCATTGTTTTAAGTTTCTTTTTTCAAATAAACCTCATTATTTCGCCAGAGGCCATCCTTACACCTTCTGAGTATTCAAAACCTGGCAATTATGAGAATTCATCTGCAAGTCACCAGAAGCTGGTTCTTTCTGAAATCGACACAGCTGATTTCATATGTTACTCAAACAAGGTTTCCCGGGAGGTAAGACAGGGCCAGGTCCTTAAGATCTGGACTAGCAGCAGTTTCTTTTAGTGTGTGTACACCGAGAAAGAAAAACTGTTCAGAGCTGCAAATCAAGCACCTGCTTATTGCTGTGTGTGTTCCAGCCGCCCTCCAGCAATGAGACAAAGAAGCCATTCGGACCACATTCCTACATCACATTTCTTATTTTGCCAGACAATATTCACGGGGGTCTGTTTCTCCTCTTATGCAGGCTGGCAAAATGTTAAACAAATATTTTTGAACTGCAAGAGGAACTGACATTTTAGGATATGAAAACAAGGAGGAAGGGCACAAATTTGAGAACCTCCAAGGAACAGCATGCATAAAAACAATAGTAATAAAATGGTGACTTTATAATTCCACTTAGTTATGTTTTTTGAACAAGCAACTCGATAGCTTAGTTGGTGGACACATCAACAGCTTTCTGCAGTTCTGTAATACAAGATCAGGCTCAGATTCTTACAGCAGCGAAGAGCAACAGCAGCACAAGAAAGAACAGGTTTCAAGGGCTATACGGATTCAACATATTGTTGGTCTTTAGACAGAGATAAATGTGGTTTGACTGAACAATACAAGCATCAGGACACAGAACTGCAAAAATAATCCTTTGGTTTACTGTCTTCCTATTCTTTTGTTTGTGGTGAGTGCAAGATTTCCTTTACGTTATGCTGTTCCATGCTTACAGGCAGTCTTCTATGAGCACATATATTGCGTGGCTACCTTGCAGAGACTGCTTTAAAGTTTCCCCCCCTTTTTTAAAAGCAAGGATTCCTCTGTGAGCGTTTCTGTCCCCTTTCTTAGTTGAGCCCTAGGGTTCTTGTTTTCACATGGATAGCTTTGATGTCCGATATTAAGTATTGAGAAATCAAGTCAATATTGAAAATAGTTGACAGCTGCTCACAAGCTTCTCGTGACTCCACTCATAGCACAACTTCGATCATGAGTTTAACTGCACGGCTGAAGGATCACAAGACTCCACAGGCTGGCTGTCTAGGGTTAGTTTTAGTTAAAAGTAGCTGTCTCATGCTGACTGCCTCCCACCTCCTGCAGAAGCTACAGGGCATGATCCTACGATGGAATTATTTGCAACAGCAGAAGTGAATGGAGATTCGCCAGACACAACTCTTCCTGGTTTCTGCGCATCCGTCTCCATACCATCTTACTTCTCTCCATCCATTCTTACTTCTCTTGAGGTACAGGGCTTTACAACTATTATTGCCTGGTCACCCCTACCACTACCTGCAGCTGCTCTCCTCCCATCCCTCTGGTCCTTTTGCTTCTGCTCCCTCGTAGCCTTGAATCCATCACAAACCTCTACAACTTTCACCCAATGGGTCAAGTGTTTTGCTTTGATGCTGCCTTAGCCAAGATAAGGAGATAGCAACACACACATTAAAGAAAACCCCAAACAGTCAGCTACCAAAACAAGACACTCCTTGGATGAACTGCTCCAACACAGAGAAAGGTGGAAGATAAACACAAACAGATGTTACTCACACCACTTATAGCTCATCTGAGAAGCTCTACAGTCCCACTGCGACAAAAGCGGTATAAACCTCTGAAGAGACTAAAGGCAGAGGAGTGCATTAGTACTATATCCATTGCTGTGTATGAAATATGCTTAAAATGCCCGAGAACATACAGCCATCGAGAAAAAGAGAGACCATCAGCAAATTACTTTGTAACGTCTGTTGTGCGTTTCTTCTTGTCATTTAAGCAAGCTTCTAGCACTGGTCTAGCCTGGTACCAGACCTGACAGACTAATAGGCAGCTTGAACCAAACCAACCGCTAGTCACATCCAGGGACTAATACGCAAACCCAGCTGCATTCTGAAGTTCTCTGCCGCACTGCTGTCTGCAGTACTCCTTAGAAGGGGAGTAGTCAGGAAACTGCCACAGGCATAACTTTTCACACTGTTTTTTGTCACTGTATAACTATGGAAGCCAGAGATTGAGACTAATATCATCTAGTAGATGAGAAGTATCACACGTAAAGACTACTTTTACAGAGCACCAATGTTTGCCTTCCTTCGCTTTTGTACATTCCTCACAAGTAATTTGCAAACCCTCAGAGCTTCTTGTGGAACCAACACAAAAGGCTCTGGGTTAAGTTTTTCAGAGTGATGCAGGCGCTCTGCAGACAGGCTAATATTTCCAAAGAGGCTTTGCAGAGAGACACGCAATGAAACCCACGCAGTTATGTTCAAAGAGCAATTTTTGCCCTGTCACTTCAACATACAATGGATTTGATGCTTTTAGGACCAGCTTTTTCGGTCCATACTCTGAACAAAGCTTCTACTAGCAGCTTCATTACAAAACTAGGCAGCTAAGGGGGTTTTTTTTTGTTATTTTTAAGAGCGTGCACTCACAATGCCATCAGCCGCAAGAGTCCAGCCATCACCCTAAACTCCATACAGAAGCTTTAGTCAAAGAGGAGAGATGTGTAACTCGGGAGAAAAAAACAAAAACAATAAATGCCCCCCAAACACTACCACTTGAGCACTCCAGCAAAATAAACAGTTTGGCAAAAAGGTTAGCAAGAGTTTACGCTAGACATCCATATTTTCTAGGGACTCTAGCAAAGATAAAGCAGACCAAAGGCTACATTTCTAACTCAGCGATCAGTCCAGTGATTTCAGCTTCTCACACTATGGATATTGGCTGTGCACCTTCAAAAAGATGCTGCCGGTGGAGTTTGTCTGGAGTACGCTGCAGTATCTACTATTACTCTATTATATTACAGTGACGATAACCCTAGAGTCTGCAAGACTCCTGCTGTGTTCAGAGGTAATGTTACTGTTATCTCTAGGCAGCTTCTACACAAAGCCATGTGGCTTGGGCCCCCTAGCAACAGCTCAATGTTAGGAAACACCTTGAGGTTCAGGTACTTTAATTGATTTATCTTCTTGAAGATCCTCCCTCAAGACGACAAGACACTCTCACAGAAGACACTGCACAGGCTGCATACGTAACAAGCTGTAGGGGAATACACCCACCAGCAGACAGTGCAAGAAAAAAATCTCCCTACAAGGAGAAGTTTCCTACTAAATCCTAAGATTGGTTTATGCCCTGAAATACAGGGATTTATATCCCTTGTAAAGCTCTCATTTAGTTTGCTATTAATTCTGGAGATTCTTGTTATCCATATCCAATTTCTAATCCTTTTTTCAAATCCCGTAAGCCAAGCACTCTTGGCTTCCATGATGTTTTGTGGTAATAAGTTCCAGAGTTTAAGGCACTGCCTGGAATCCAAGCACAGGGCTGGGAATCTGGCATTCCTGGCGCCGTCACCACAGCCACTCCTCACCGAGTGGAAGGGTAGTAGCTACGGATGATGCAAGAAAGTCCAGGTAGCATCACACATTAAAAAAAAAAAAAAAAAAAAAAAAAAAAAAAGAAAGAAAATTGCAGGTAGGGTGAATAATAGAAACCGTTTAAAGGCTGGTACATGTTTTTCAGGAGTGCCTGCATGACTTCAATGCCCAGGTCATTTGGGCACTTTTGAAGTTCTTACTCATGTTCTATTTCTACAAATTTCTAGTTATTCTCACGTTACGCAAACAAATGCTGCTCTCTTGAACCCAGATCTAGAACAGCACCAGAATGGGATATGGTTTGAGCCTGGCCACCTTCTCTGCACTGCTCACGAGTCTGACAGATCTAGATGAGGAGCAGGAAAGCTGTTCCTGATATGTTTCCCTTCCAATTTTTTTTTTTCAAACATAAGCATGAAAATCAAGCATCTCGCCAAGTCTGGCCATCACCAGTGTGAAAGCATTAGTTTATTCTAGTGCTTTTCTCTTCCTCCTAAAGCTGTCATCCAGAGGAAGACAGATTAGTCTTTCAGTTTATGTTTACCATAAACCACTAAGCCATTTCACCACAAAAGCCTCTAGTCATGCCAAAGTCAGTCATCTATAAAGTATCCACATTGTGACATTTAGGTACCACTAGAAGACAGCCTCCTCAAGCTCCCACTACGGCTGAAGGGAAGAGACAGGTTAACCTGGCAGCAAATCTAAGCAGAGCCTACAACAAGGTGCAACAAAAACTTCCCTTTGTCAAGTGCTGGCTTCCTTCGATTCTAGGGATTCACTGACCTGTTCCCACAAGTCTTCAGGATTTCTGGAAGTCCACGGTCACATCATGCTTCCCAAACTCTTTTCCTGTTCAGTAACATTTAAAATGAACTTGGTCACAGCAGATGTCTCTGTAACAATGAAAAGTATGGAAAAAACTCATGCCACATCCATGCATTAACATGGCTCGGGGAGGCCTGAAAAGGTGCAGCAGGCACTGCTCAGCAGGCACTGCTCAGCAGCCCTACCTGCAGCCCCTCCCGCTCTGCTTCCTGATGCGCAAGGGGTTTTTTTGTTTGTTTTCCTACAGCAAAGCTAGCGCCGGATCGCAAGGAGCATCAGCAGGACCAAAGATGAGCCTGGAACCGCCCCACCCGAGCAGCGCACCCGCCCGCGGTCGGGACCCGCGGAGCAGCGCGCTCCGCCCGGCTGCAAGCACAAGCGCTGCTCTGACCCCCCCCGAGCCACCACGGCAGCTCCCCGCGTCCCCCCGCTCCGTCAAAGGGGGAGCCGCTCCCGCTACCCGGGACTCCGAACTTCGGCCGACGCATCNGGGCTCCGCCGGCCCGGGCCGCCCCCCCCGGAGGGGAGAGCAGCCCCTCTCCCGCCCAGCATCGCGGCCGAGCCCCCGGAGGGGGCTGCCCCAGCCCCGCGCCCCCGGGGCGCTCACCGTGCCCGGAGCGAGTCCCACCGGTGCCGCTGCCACCAGCCCCGCCGTTAGTCCTCCCGCGGGGACGAGTCCTTCAACGCACAGACCTTGCATTTTAAAGAAGCCCTGCTTTGCCCCCCCGCCCCCCGCTTCTTTCTGCTCGAGAATTACCCACAGTACGAATAGTTTCTTGTTTTGTTTGGTTTTACTAATCTATTCATTACTTGCAATTGCTTGGATTGTATGCAAATGGATTCCATGCTATGGGAAGCTTGTGACCTGGCCCCTGGACATTATTCATGGTAGATGACTGCTTAAAATCACATGGCGGGTGTGTGTGTGCGCGTGCACACACAGACAGAACATATATGCTTACATAGAGAGATCTAGACATTGTTATCGGTATCTAACTTGTCTAACTATAGCTGAACAGAACCATGAGTTGAGGAAAAGTAAATGCTCTTACACATACAGCCCTCGAGATGAGAGCCCTTAGAAAGAACAGCCTTCCTTAAACATCTGCATCAACAAATACCTTTTTTTGTGTGAACACTCATGAGCAGAGGATAGGAAAAATGAGACAAGAATGCAGTTGACAAAAACAGCTGTTCTTAAATTAATGTTTGCAAATGCTTGGGCCAGTTCTTCAGCTCATCAGGTCATCAAAATACTTGTGCTAGTTTGTACTATTTAAAGATTTGGCCCTCTGTTTTGCAATGTATTCATCCAGCTCTACTAGTTGCAGAAGCATTATAAAGATCTAGTTATTTTTAACCTTCACAGGGTCCCTCCTTTGAGCAACTTTGTATCTCTCAAGGTCAAAAATCCCATTTCCATGTCACGTTTCAGCTTGGATCAGCAGGATAGTCTTGTTTTCACTGTGAGCAGCTGTTCCCTCCCAAAGTTTGCTGAAAGGACTCACCCCACATGGAAAAAGCAGAGAAGCACCTGCATTTGCTGTCACTTGAACTCATGAGAACTCACTCACTGGGGTGGCTGACGAGGAGAAATGACACTGCTGTTTCCTGCAAAAAGTTTTTTGGCACTCCAGATGCAGCTAGGAACTCACTAAAAAAAAAAAAAAATAATAAAAATCTAAACACACCAACAAAAAACACTGAAAAGCTAGGTTATGACTTAACTTGGTAAAGTGCCAGAGTCCAAATACGGGTGGGGAGAACTGCCCGTTTTCTAGTCAGGGAAGTTCACAAGCAATTAAATAACTATTAGTGCTGCTATTTTTTTTCCCCCTCTTTTGCACTGGAGCGTATGACTCTCACTAGGTGAGTTCCCAAATGCTGTGCCTACACTGAGCTTGAGGAGCTCAGCATTGCAGGGCTCAGGGGTTAGATCAGCAGCATGAACTTGAGGTTCCTACCTTCTATTCCCAGCTCTAGCTCTGACTCACTGCGTGATCTCTGTTCAGGCACAAAAAGCCAGTTTTAAAAAAAGAAATTGCAGGCTGTAGTGGTGGATACTTCTGGGCTGTCACTAAGAGGCGGCTCTGCTCGTTTCACTGAACGCCACAGCGCGCTGGCACTGTTTCAACAGGCTGGGAGTTCTGCGAAGCTTTGCGAGGCGGAGAGCAAAACAGCAGCTCCACATATCATCTATACATATCATCTATACTAACAACAGGAGACAGGGCAGGTCATAGGGTCTTGCTTGTTACCCTCAAAAGTCATGAGATAGATTAACATTTACAATTCTGTACCAGCAGAAAAGAGCCAATACCTCCTGGAGCCGGACAGGGTTTGTGCCTCTCAGAAGTAGTGGTCCCCACCAGAGGCATGGGAACTTGGGTTTCTAACGGTCAAATCACATTTTCTAGATTTACCACACAGAAAGTGGGTTTAACTATGGCTTACTGGAAGATGAGATTCTGAGTCACAACAGAGCAGATTAGGACAACTGATATTATGCTACACCAAATACTAGTTCGTTCATGCTTCACTTAAATTCCTAGCACATATGACCAGCAGGCCTGAAACATTTCCCTTCAATAGATGCATTATAAAAGTTAGGTCCTATTCAAATATTTCAGTCTTCCCATCTCACATCTCATTTTCCCTTTAATAAAGCAGTGATAACAGTATTTACGCACTCTGACAAGCACTTGGCTACTTCTTGATAAAGGCTCCAGTTGGTGCAATGTATCTTTATTGCAATAATCTCTTCAAATTCCAGCCAGACACTCTGCCCCTCTGTGGAAAGCATTCATGGGTTCTAGCTGCAGGTAAACACAGCTCTAGATCCTCCCTCTTCAGCAAGGCATTTTCACGCTTAGCTTAAAGCACCCCTTTATCTCACCTGGCTTCTGCTGTACAGGACTAGCTCTGTGCTGAACTGCTACATCTTGTACTAATACCCGGTACAAGGAACGCAGAGGGAATCCTGAGCTCTTCTGCCTGGTTTTTCTTTGCACAACTTTTGCCCCTTCCTCTCCATAATGCCACTGCTTTCATCTACTGCCTCCTGCTCATGATGGTTAAGGTCTTTGGGACAAGGCCATGCTTTTTTCTAAGCTGACAGAAAGGTATTAGTCCTGCCTAGATAAAGAAGAAAACAAAAAATGAACAAATATTACTCCCCTCTGGAGGAATAAGCACTGGAGGTTACAGTCAGAGACATACATCATAGGCTAAGGTGGCAGCACATCAGGGACAGCACTTGCATAGCTGTGAGCAAGCACAAAGTTGAGTTTCACAGTCCCCAACACAGCAGGGACAGCTGCCAGGGCAGCTTTTCCCCTGCACTCCCTCCCACCAGCTCATGCACCTACGCAGCATTCAAGTGCCGATTTCCAAAACACTGATGCTTGCCTCCAGGGCCTGAGCTGAGGCCTTCCACAGTCATTTCATAAACACTACCAGAGGGAAAGATGGCACATGTCACCACGGGAAGTAAAATACAGCCATGCACTGATAGAACTTCCACTCCTCCCTGCTCAGGTACCCCTTCCTTCAACTACAGCTTTACAGATCTCACAGCTACCAGATGACAACGCTCCAAAACCGAGCAAGACAGGAACGTGAAAAGACTAGACGTTTCCTGAGCCACCTTATGTGTTCCTGTAACTCATCCACCAACCAACCGAGGATTTCAGAGCACATTACACATTTTCCTGTCACAGGGCTCCATGCTGACAGCTACTGAGGATCCCAGACCTAGTTCCCAGAAGCACTTTGGCAAGGCACCCAGTAGAATCTTTTGTGGGATCAGCAATTCTGAAAATTTATACCATATATTTGGGTACTTAAACATGACAATAAGAGCCTGACATCGTTTATACTACTGGTTTCAGTAGATCCAGTCCTGGGCTTATAAACGGGCCTAGTCATTTTGCTGAAGTAGGACTAGAAGGTTCAGAACATTGCAGGACTGAGCCATCATGGGCATCTGCAAACTAGATTAATTTATCAAAAGGGGGAAATACAGAGTCAACTGCCATCTCAGCTGCTCACACACGATTAGATCATAGCATAGATTTGCCCTGGTCTTATCTAAATCTCACGTACCCAGCCAAGTGGAGCTTGTAGTATCTGCTAGAATATTGACAGGGGTTAGGCACCATCACATGTGGCAAATAAAACAAGGAGCCAGAGAGCAGGAGACCATCTCAGCTTTACCCTGGGCGCAGGGTGCGCTGTGACAGCTCAGACTCTTCTGCTGCAGCTCCACAGAGAGAATACACAAACCTGATCTCCTCTACCGATCGTAATCTTGCTGCACAGAGGGATTTCATGGATGCTCTGATTTACTCTGGAAGCCACAACAGCCCCAGATTGGCCAAAGGTAGCTTTAAGCCCATTTTGTGCTTAATTACAGAAAACGTGAGTCCTGAACTCGATTGCAGACTGTCTGCTGACTCACAATGCAAACCTTTCACGCTCTGTAAGCCGAGAAAATAAACCCGTGCTCAGCACCCCACCCAGGGAGGTTAGGAGTGACTATTTACAGAACACTCAGATACCAAGGTGGAAAAGTGTTAGAGAAACGCAAAGTAGAAACATACTTTGGTGGTGCTTAGCGCTGTTGCCTCAAGAACAAAAGTGGGATTTCACGCTGGACACTTGGGGCTTTTAGAAGGATCTTTCCTGACAAGCTGACAGCCCCAGACCTCTCGTGCCAGTCGGGAGTGATGCTGCCAGAAGATGGACTTTGTATAGTTGTGTCTAATGCACCTTTAAAGAGAAAAAGCCGCTAGAACAAACAAAAGCAGCGCCCAGCTGTGCAGGCTGTTTATACTTGAGGTAGCCAGAGCAGGCGGCTGCACTTTAGGGCTTATCTTCACTCTGTTTCTAAACAGGAAATGTATTTTTGTCTCAAGCATTTCAGAAGCCACCAGGCTAAAACTTTCAGAATGTGGGGTACCAAAAATGAGCATTCCAACTCCCTCACAAGACCCAAGACACGGTGGGTAGGCACCCAGAACAGCAAGGGGTCTCGCCTCTAACCACAATGAGAGAAACTTCGCAGGGCCGGGAGGGCCAGCTCTGCTGTGCGCCAGGGCTCCTCCAACACATCAGTTGTAGGAAGAAATCAAGGGATGTAAGTGGGGTACCAGATCAGCTCTTCTGCATGCAAAAACTGACACAGTCAGCATAATTGAGGAGGGAGAATCTGGGGCAGGGAAACTACAGAAATCGCATTTTCCATGGCAGTAGGGGTTCCTTGGTACAGGCATTACCTCCGGCTGGAGTAGTGCCAGGCTGGAAGGTGCCTGCTCCTGAAGACTGACGAGAACAGCACACGTTCTTGCTTCCTCTCCAACAGCAAACTGAAGCTGCAACATCCCACAGGTTTACTATCTCCTTGCTTAGCGCCGTCATCCCCAACTAATGGTGCAAGCAGCTGGTTTTCTCTGTGTCAGACTGCAGGGAGGACACTGTATCAGCACAATACTGGCTTTGCACAATTTTTAGCTCCCCCAGTTTTGCCATAAGTTTCACGATATTTAGACTCAAAGCACTTGGAGTCATGGATTCAGTGAGGTGGGGGTTTTTATTAGTGTTTGTTTTTTTTTTTTCTTTTTAAAAAGATCCATTTCCACATCTTTTGGTTGTAGAGAAAAGCTTGGAAACATGATTGGCCATAAACTGCCAAAACCAGCAGGGTTTTTTTTTTTTTTTTTTTTTTTAATTGGGTGTCTCAAGACTTAAACAATCTCATGATTTTTGAGACTCTGCAAAGCCTGTCTCATACTGGAAGGGCTGGACTTGGTTAGACAGATCTTCTTGTTTGGTAGGGAGATGGGGTCACTGTGTACCACTTACTGGATTCCAAGGCCTTTGCAGCCAAGCAAACAAACTTGCTCCCTCATCAAAATCCTTATTGATACTGGAATGGCTCCCACTGTTTGCCGCTTAGTGTCAACGTTACCGTCCCTGCAGGCAATGCAGAAAGAAAGAAGCTGTCCATGAAACTGTGTGTATACGAGTGCTGCTAAACCGGGTTTGAAATCTGGGCATATCTACTATATTTACAGAGTGCAGGACAAACATTTTAGCATTCCCCCTGCTGTTCCCTGGGCTGCATTCTTAACCTCTGCCTCTTCTAACCAACCTCCTTTCCCCGTACACAGCATCACGTGCTCAGTTGCCTTCCCTGCCTTTCAGGATGTAGCCAGAGTTTTGGACAGTCTGCCACCCGCCAAGCAAGCTGTGGTTGCCCCTTGCCCTGCTAGGAGGACACTGGAGAACCTGGCAGGGAGGGATGTCCTTGCTATGAATGTACACGGAGAAACAGCCAACCACAACAGCAGCACAAAATCCAAACAGCTTCACTAAGGGGAAGTTAGAGAGAAACTGAACAATGTCTCTGCTGAATCCTCTTCCCCCGCAGTTGCTTTCCCCCCCCCCCCTTTTTGCTGTCACCTCCGGTGTGCAGGTAAGCCCAAATTTCCCCTGTGTAAAAAGGGAAGCACAGCTCTCTTTCGGTCCCCTGCTTGACAGCAGCCAGGCTCCAGCTCTCTGAACCTCTGGCTACTGTGAACTTCAATCCTTAGCATTGCACAGCCTTGCCCCCCACACCTGGCCTCCAGCCACAATGAGCTTTTTAACCCTCCGCACCCCAAGGACAGCCAGGCACCACATGGGGAGGCCACTGTAGAGATAAGGATCACTTTGCACCACCTTATTCTACAGCCTACAGTGCATCTCTGATACCCCACTGCCTCTCCTCCCCTACTACATCACTCCTCACCCACCTCAGTCCTACAAATGAGGCAGGGAAGAATTTCCTGGCCAGTGCCTTCAGCAACAGCCTGGTAGATACCAGGTTTGGAAGGGTCCCACTGCCCTCCGATGTAGCTCAAGCTTTCCTCATCAGAGCATTAGGTAATTGCTCACATCCTTCCCACTTCCTTCCCACTCTTATCCCAAGGGGGTAAATTTTATTTTGCTGCAGCCCAGAGTCACATTTCCATGGGGCAAAGCAGACAACTCTGGTGTCAGTTTACGATTTCCAGCTCAGAGGATAAGATTTGAGGGTCTTCCTTGTGAAATAGCCTATTTGGATTCAAATCTGGTTAGAGAAAGCTGCCTATGGATTGAGCTCCTTCCCACCCTGCCTGTTTGGTACCTGCAACTTAAAGCTACTCTCTGCCTTGACTCCCTTTAGTTCTGCTAAGCTAGGGACAAAGCAATGGATTTCTTTCTGGCTCGGGTGCCAAGGAAACTGTCAGCTCCCATTCAGTCTCCAAGCCATTCCCTGCAACACATTTGCTCAGCCACTTGCAAATGATGCACCCCATGAGCCATCCAGTCAATTTCCCAGGACAGCTTCAGCGACGAGCGCTGGCCATGGGACCCTGGGACAGCAGGTAGGTAACAGATGAAACCAGGGGCCCTGGTATGCAAGAGGCTGATGACCTTGACTGAACAATTGCTTACTAATACAAGTCCCTCTTGAACAAGGACAACTAGATGAAAAAGCAGGTCTTGCCATTTGTTCCAGTTGGGGGCCATCTCATTTCTTTAATGAAATTCTACTTATCTGCAAAGGGACATAAAAAGTTCCAGTTCCTTGAATAAAGCAGGGCCTAAACAATGAGAAATACCATCTTTGATTATAGATCCAAACCCTTTCTCCAGGCAGTACCTAATGCCACAGCACTCAGCTCACACTGGAGGTGTCCCAAGATGCCTTCTGACAGCGCCCTCGGCTTTTCTGCCCCACTCAAATTTGTTTCTTCCCACCCCTGCCTCTCTCACATAGCTACAACTCCTCCAGTCAATGTCCTTAGCTTCTGCACCAGCAAGAATCATGCTGCTTGCATGACAGTTCTCAGCTTTGCCAGAGTTTTGTGCAGAACTTGGGAGTCAGTTCTTTCAGAGTAATTCTTTCAGAGGCTCCATCACAGGCTCACACACTTCTGGAGCAGATGTCCTAACAGAAAACAAAAAAGGTCGTCCTAGGCCTAGATCTTGCCATCTGAGCATAGGAGGAGACAGGACAGATGGGAGTAAAACAAACAAGAAGAGGGCAAGTTAATTACCTTACATCCCAAGAACAGTTTGGGATATGGTCCCAAGACACAGTTTGTGTTGGGCCACTGGGCCTCCTGTGCAACACTTTATCTCCCACTGTCTCCCACCTGCAGGGTGCACAGGGGGATCTGCAAACAGGAATCGTTGCTGGAAATGCGGTATTTGGGGTCCTCGAGCGTGAGTTTAGTGCTCACACCGTGAGACACTGCTCATCTGCGAGGCAGCAGGAGACACTTAAGGCAAGCGATCACAGCCAGTAAGGGAGGAAGGCAGCAGTCTGAAGAGGGAGAAATTAATTTTGAATGAAAGCCTCATCCACTCTAAAGCAAAGCTGCTGATGTGGTCTGAACCATCATCAGTTTCTAA
The DNA here is from genome assembly GCA_013401315.1 of Balaeniceps rex. NCBI lineage: Eukaryota > Metazoa > Chordata > Aves > Pelecaniformes > Balaenicipitidae > Balaeniceps > Balaeniceps rex. Next base: position 61,859 of record VYZW01032327.1, on the reverse strand, counting down.
AGGGAAAGCCCTTAAACCTCTGATTTCCAAGCTCCGGAAACCTTGTAAAACCCCCTGGCCCACCTGGTGGCATATAGGCTAAGAGGAAGAATTGCCTCTCCGGCAGAGGAACAGGTATCTTCTAGCCAAGAAAGTCAGATTGCCTAAATGAAATGTGCCACGTTCAGATGGCACTCGCACTTCTCATCACCGCAAATTGACTTGCAAGATCCTGTTTGTTACCGCAGCGGCCACGCGGACATCCACGTGCCGATATGCAGCACACCACGTGCAGATACAAACCCGAACAGTCACAAACCCATTCGCTACCTTTCAGCCTGCCATACCGAACAAGGCCTGAGCTCCCAGCCTGAAGGAGCTGTGGGAAATTATATATGTCTAAATATACATTTTACAGCCTAAACTGAGATCAAACTCCACCCACGAGGTAAAAAACTATGCATTGATGTGGATACTGCCAGAACGAATACATTTCCGGGAGTATTTGCTCCGGCAGCTCAGCTGTTAAGAGCGGTAATAAAGAAGGCAGAGAACTGCCACAATTCATCATTACCGGATGAAGCAGGAAACCTGAAAGAGAAAATCAACTATAAAATATTTACAGAAACCACTCCAGCCATATTTGCTGAAAAAGAAATTTCTTGTCAAACCAGTTGATCAAGAATAATTATCTATGAAACTTTACAAGTTTAAAATGTCCCTTTTCTTGACTATTTTATTATGCAATTGATGGGCAGATATTTGCTTCAGGTAAACAACATGTACCCTGTTTATAGCACACAATGCAAATATTTCCCAGCATGTTTATTCTGAAATACTTGTACTGTACAGACAGGAAGTGATTGCAGAAGACAGACACCCAAGCTATGATCCTTTCCAAAGCATTGGTTGGAAGCAGCTGTTAGATAAGCTGCACCTTTGCTGGATGACGAATCCTGCCTTAGAGGAACCGAGATACTAGAGATGGAGAAGAATGAGGCCATACACCTGTCTGCAAAGAAACAGGAAAGTGGTCCTGTAGGATTAGGAGAACCTTGATTCTATTTCATTAATCTTAAAAAAAAAAAAAAAAGGAAAAAAAAAAGGAAAAAAAAAAAAAAAAAAAAAAAAAAAGAAAAAAAAAAAAAAGAAAAAAGGATCATCAAAAGAATAAGAAGAGATCTTTCCATTCAAATCTCATAATGACAGAACAGGGCAAACATGGCTATCTCATTTGCTTACCATTATCCCAGGTTTCTGTTTCTTCACAGGTCTTGCCCTTCTCTCCCTTTCATCTCTCTAAAAGCTATTTTTCTTTCTGTGTCACACTTCTCTAGAATTTTTATTGCTATTCACAGCGCCAGGAGTCAGGAAGGAGGTATTCTAGAACCAGCCAAGGCACCAGCTCCTTTGCCTCTGCTATTCCCAAACAAAATTAAAAAAAATATTTATAGTGAGTGTGCATTGATAACTTTGTGATTAATTCACCTCCTAAGCAGCCTCACTATCTTAAATCCTAGGGGTGACTTTGACCTGAATGTTAAAAATTGTTCCATGATGAACCCTACCAGATATTATTATTGACAATTCTGTGTCACTCCCAGCCCCAGCAGCTCAGGAGACTTACTAAGGGGTCACTGGCTTCAACAAATCACTTGTTTAACAAAGGAAGAATGGAAGAATTGCCTGGGGTCAAGACACAAACATCACTGGAGACTTTCCCCAGCAGTGGTCCTAGACATAGTCCCCCCTTTTTCCATACGGTAGAGTGAGTGCTCAAATTTGATGTAATGAGCACTGTCAGAATGGGATCAACTACAGAGGACGATCTGTTAGCCCCCCTTACTCCCTTTTTTAAGGAGCCAAGAAACCTCTTCTGGAGTGAATTTAGCTGTCACTTGCCTTGATTTTTATAGGGAAATTTTTCTCTTGCAGAAGACTAAACATGAGAGCTGGAAAAGATCAGACAGCCTTGCCACCAGAATTAACACAGGACTGCTCGTTACCATGCCTTCTCTAACAGCAGGGCAGCTCAAAAGTCACCAGCTGATGAGCCATGGCCACTTCTCAGTAAGATTCAGAAGGAACATCTTAAAGTGCTCCAGCTGTGTACAGAGACAAGACACATGCCAAGAGGTGCACATGATTCAGACAGCATCCGAGTCAGCCTCATGAGGACAAGCCTCCTTGAGGTTCTTTCTCCTTCTCCTGACTTTTATACAGCATTTCTCAACTTTTCCACCACATGACCCCCAGTTACAAAGAAAGAGAGCAGCTTCTCTCTCATTCAGCTGCAGCAAAAAGGTAGGGCTGCAGGGGTCTGACATCAAGTCTGCTCTTCAGTTAGATGGAGAAGATTCCAAAGAACACAAGTAATTTGTTTCAACTGGCTTCCCCCCCTCGCCCTTTTTTTTTTTTTGGTCAGGGTAACTTCAGATACATTCCAATGAGGAATGTGCTGTAACAAGCAGCAGGTTGAGTCCAAGTTTATTATCGAGGCTCACTACACACCAGGACAAACTTTGTCTATGCTAACAAGTTTTTAACATGCTATGCAAGCGCAGCCCCCTAGAGCAGATGCAACACATGACTAGAGATGGCATTTCCCACCCCTTCCTTCTTGTAGGTCCATGTACTTCACAGAAAAGCCTGGAGATCAAAGTCAGTTTTGAGGAATGTTGCAGTATCAGTGAGGAAAAGGAGGTGGCAGCTTTTTTTTTTTTTTAAGTATGTTATGCCAACAGCTATTCTACCAATGCTGCCAGATAGACCGGGTTTATGTTTAAAGCTTGGTTATTTGTTTTGGTGTCAGTAACACCTTCAAGCACTTGGGAATTTTCATTTATTTTAATCTGTACAGTGTTCTACCACCAGATGAGAGAACTGGTCTCTTCCTTCTTAGGTTTGAACTAAAGTGACTGAACGTGCAAAGAGAATAATTCCCTACGGCCTACTTCCCACGTGGCACTTGTCGGGCACGTTCGTCTCAGTTGCTCTCTTTCCAGCCATATGGAGTGCTGCTTCAGGGGCATCTACATGAAGTTGTACCTGGGGACGCAATACTAAGAGGGTGAGAGTTATCCTTCAGCCAGTCAGATTTGCCAGAGGTCAAGGGAGCTGGTTTCTCCTCCCCAAATAGTCTTAGGGTCTAAGCTGTAACATGGCTTGGGCCCCTCTTACAGGAAACTTCATAGTTTCTGTCCTCACTTACACTCAGCACAGCCGTCCAGCAGAGACCTGGCCAGTGGAAGGCAGAGTCCGTGAATTTAAAGCAGACTGAAGACGTATTTCTGGAAAGAAACAGATATCCAATAAGCTCACCTTAGATCTAAGCCAAGAGAGCAGTATTTAACACTCATATAACAGCTCTCTTTTTCAAAGTGATCTATTCACATTAAGAATATTTATGTTTGCATTTAACTGACTTGGGAAAAATGAAATATAAGAGGTAACACAAGTTGTTAAACTCTGCGACTTGGTCTTCTACACTTAAAAGCCGTTGGTGGTGTGGGGAGAAGGAGATACAAGAGTGAGAACAAGGACTTGCACCCAAGGATATTTTCTTTTTCCTTTTGGCACCCTTGCTCAACAAAAGAAGGAAATAGCAAAAATGTTTAAAAAGCCACTGAAGTGGTATTACGCATTTAAAGGTGCAAAAACAGTTTAATGTGAATGAGACTGAAAGAACCTGAGTCACTTCCAAACGAGACCTAGTGTGCCTTTGAGAAATATGTCACCTATTAGTTTAAAACTAATGTACTGAACTGTTTCTGGGAACAGAAAGAACTGTTTCAAATGCAGCAGTGAAGTAAAATTTAAAAAGTCAGTTTAGGGAAAAAGAAATGATGGCTCTATATAATAAATAGGACTATACTCAAACTATTCCTTCCCTTCATTCATTTCTCAGGAAGTGAAGCAGAAACACAGTGCATGCTTTAGGAGAGACTACAATAATATCCTCTTCATAAAACATTCAGAAGACCATTTACCTAAAAAAAACCTCAAGCAGAAAGAGCCATTTTTTTAAAAAAATCATTACTAACTTCATCTCACAAGAAGAGGACAGAAATTCTCAGACATAAACCACTCCAATTAATCAAAAATGTTTGAAAATGTTTGTCATTAACAAAGCTAACAGACCCCCCTGTTAAGGAAAGCCACTAATTGATAATGCTAACCAAAATGTCCTAACAAGGCCAACTGCTTAGTTAGAAATGCTTAAGGAAAAAAGATAGTGTGACAACAGGAAATTTATTGCTGCTGGAACTGTTATCTTATCTACCAAAACACAAATGTTATTCAACCTGAAAGAGATTATTCAAATAAAATACCAGTCTCTTCGAGCTACAGAATTTGCAAGCGAATATAAAGCAAACCCTTGAATATAAACCCAAACTTATCATTTTGAAGGGTAAATGAAATATTATTGAAGGAACGGGAAAACGCTTTGACTTTGTGCAAGACTGGTTTCATTTGTTGTCCATCAAAAACCATGCACACGCAGGAGACCAAACTGCAACGATGGTTTAAGGCCAAGGACTGAATTTGACCTAAAGACTTTAATTCAGCGTCGACTTTAAAAAGGAGCTATCCATTACCGGTCTTTTTCATTCATGGGGGAGAGTGCATTCCAATGCCTGCCCACAGTGGGATAACAGCACTTGAACTTGACCTGTATCTATGGAAAGAGGAAAAAAAAACCCCAAAACACACAAAACCATTTCCTGGTCTACATAAAACTCCGAAGCTGGAGATGTGTATTAGTTCTTAACCACATCCTGGGCTAACAAGCAGCACTCCCAGATCAAATTCAAGTCTAACGTATCACACGTTACAGACGTTTAGTGGTTTCCAATCAATGCACGATGAACCTTTCAGAGCTCTACGCCCTCCTTACCCTGCAGCCCCAAGACAGCCTTTGTACCAACTCCACAGGAGTTTGGGTTACTAGCGATATCTTTCTATACTTGATTTATCATATTACATGGTGGTACATAGACCCCAAATACCAGTGAAAGAAGTAAAAAAAAAAACAAACCAAAAAACAACAAAAACAACCAAAAAACAAACCAAAACAAAACACACCAAACCACAAACAAAAAAACCCCTCCTTTCACTTTGTGGTTTGCTGCATCAAAACTATACCTAAAAATATGCTTTTAAAGTACAGGGAATTTGCTGGGAAATCTCCCAATTTCCACAATTTTTCCAGGTTTCCTTCAACATGCAAGATAGGCAAGGACAGAACAGCAGCTCTTTAAATCAACTTCGTCCCATTTACTTACTCTTTCAAGGCCACCTATAGGGCCAAAACAAGCTGTACTGCAGAAAACAGATCTAATCTTGGAATTCCACCTTTTGACTTTATTTTCATCCCATAACCAAATACTACCAAAAGAAACACAAACAGGATATTCCTGAGGCAAAATTCTGTTAGATTAAAACTTGACAGCAGTATTCTTTGCCAAGGGAATCTTATCCACCCAGTTTGGCAGCGCTCACAAAACCCTATGCGGGTCCACTTCTCAGATGCACATCCATTAAATGGAAAAACAAATAATTTGCTTCTGGTATTAATTCCCTGTAAATATTACTACAAAGCCAATGGGAACTTTTAACTTACGTTGGCAGAGCATCTGACTACAGGACTGAGCAGTCAGTAAATACACTGGGTTCAAAAGATCAATACCGAGGAGAAAAGCAGCCAAAGGCTGCATATACTAATAAGACTGTCAAAGACTAGTGGCAGTGGGGAAGAGTAGCAGCTCTTGAAAAAGAGTTCACAGATCCTAGTCTTGCACCATTTCTTAGAGTAAGTAGTGTTTATTTGTGGGGACAAAAGAGGTGCCCCACCTGCTAACTGCTAATTAATCCTGAAACTGAAATAGTGTAGCAATACCTGAAGGTAACTCTACAGCTGCTCCAGATAAAGGATCCATGTCAAGACTGCAGCATATAACTGCAGATACCACATCAGTGAGGTAGAAATACCTGTCAAGGTTAATTGCCTGGTATGTTTAAAAACAAAAGGGAGAAATGCCATAAGCTGCATTATTAAACCACTCCATTCCAGAAGCCTGGAGCATCACTGTCTAACACCCAACACACCTATGTCACAATAATCTCAATTTACCACATTACAGAATAAAATAAAGAGAACAGGTAGAGAAGCAGGATCTGCAGCCAGGCACCAGCTTACGGCCATCAATAAGCATATGGGATTTTTTAATCGGGCAACAGAGTACTTCACAAAGTACCCAAAACAACCTCTGAAAACAAATACATTAACCATCCTATGCTGCAACTGGGGGCAGTGGCAACCCAGTCTCCTGTCCAGTTGTACCGAGCACCAAATGTCTCAGAGACCACTGCCGAGTGTGCTGGTGAACTGGGGCAAGCACAAGACATACCACAATTACTTGCTCAGTAAGGTCACAAGCGTAAGTGTTTTGATGTACCGAAGCCTTAGGAAAACTAGGTCTCGTAGGATCCCAGAAGCTTCGTCCTAAACCCTGTTGGAAACAAATGCTTTGAGGCGTTTGTGCTGAAGAACCGTCACTTCGTTTTTTAACACAGGCGGGCAAACACAGACCACAAGATCCGAGGTTTATCGTGCCGCTGAGGATGAAGCGCTGCTGGCCAACACCCGCTCGGCGCCGCCCTCGCCCCAGGCCGATCGCTCCCAGCCCACCCCGGGGCTGCAGGCGCAGGCAGCAGCGCGCCCCCTGCTGGCGCAGCGCGGAGCCAGCCGGGGCGGCGGGGAGGACGGCGCGAGGGCCCGCGGGAAAAAGAGCAAATGCTCGTCAAAGTGCTGCGGAGCTGGCTGTTGTGCAGCACTGGAACCAAGATCCTGTAGAAGCCAGGTGTAATCCGCTAGAACGGATTTCTTAAAAGCACAAATTCACCATGCACCATAACCTCCAGTGCATGGGACGATGCGTCGAGAAAGCAACCCACGCCTGGGTCAATCCATCCACATTCAACACGACAGCCAGCTAACGACGATTTAGCGCATGTTCCCAACAAACACAGTTGTCCTCTTTCATATGATACCCACAAAGAACAGGCTGTGTATTTATTGTCATGGCCGGGGCGTATATGGCAAAATAGAAAGGCCATCGATTGCCGAGGGAAAGCTCACGGAGGCGAGCGTGACACGTAAAAAGGCTTTGTCTCTCCTCGTCATCAATTTTTGTAATTGGTTTTGAACCTGACAGCCTCAACTCACAACTCTCTCATGGAACAGCCTGTGAAACCAAGGATTGAGTTCTTTACTGCTAACACAACTTAATTCTTTAAATCTTCCCCTCAGCTCATAGGTAGCAATGGGAAGGTCATACTTGCCAATGTTCTGGCCAAAACCTGACTTACCCTCCTCAGAGAAAGCATGAGCTCTGCAAAGGAATTAATCCCAAAACTATCAGACATCGTGAAAGATTAACACGTGAGATTTACATCTCACTAACATTCACAAAACAAAAAGCAACCGCAGAAGAATAATACCTTTGAATAGCAGAAAAATTACACAAGTCATGTTTATGGGTTATAAAAGCCCTTTTATAAAGCCATTTTTAAACAAAACCAAAAAGTTTACAAAAGAAAATAAAAGATACAGAAGAATGAGTTGCTTAATATATTCCAAAAAGGAGAAAAATAAAAGAGAGGGGACACAATTCCAACATGCTGAACAATAAAGGGTTCTTTTTCCTTGTGTTTTTTTTAATACAAAATACAAGCGAAGGATACACATACTTAAAACAGAGCTCAGGAGCAGGTATGCAGTCCTGGGAACCCTTCAATAAAAGCAAAGCAGGGTTTTGTTTTTTTTTTTTTTTTTCCTTTCTTTGCAGGTACATACAGAGACTGGAATATGTAAAATTAAGTAGCACAAAAGACCATCACACAATTCTACCAATGAATGTTGCATCTATAAATTCACGAACATGGTCAACAGTCATGTTCACTTCAACCCCTTAAAAAAAAAAAGTGTTGTTTTTATTTTAAATAAAGCATTAACGTTACATTCAGCCTTAACTCCTAGTACCATGCGGTAGATCTCAGTATTGTCAAGGTATTGCAAGAGCCGCCAACCCTATCAGGCCCAGTGATGACAGCCACATCTGCACATACACACTGACCGTGGGCCAGCAGCACTGGAATGCTGTTTGCAGCTGCCCCTTTTTCTGTCTGCTCTCGAGATTAAAAAAAAGAATAAAAAATTGAAGGGGATGGGAACTGCAAAGAGCCTGATTTTTAGAAAAGCTCAACAGGGGATTGCAAATACTCAAGACAAATATTCATTGCATACCATATAACGATGCCTTGCTGACTGCCAATGGCCCAAGGCCCTACCTGGAGTCTCCTCCTCTACCTTCAAAGTGATTATTCAGGGTTTGCTGTGACATGATGTTCATGGTTAAACAAAAATTATGTAGCTCTTATTTACAACTTTTTGTAACAATTGCTTCTGCAGAAAAAAAAAAAAAGTAAAACTCACAAATCTTCAGAACACAAAGGGAATAAGATGTCAGACACTCCCATGCGCGCACTCACACCCGCGCACTCACACACAAAATACTTCAGGGGCTTTTACACACATTATTCTGGCTTAAGCTGATCGAGTATTTCTCCATCCCACCCACTACCCCTCCCAAAATATATATATAAAAAACCCTTGCCCCAATATACAAAGCATATGCACAATGGTGTTTTGCAGTCACACTGAGCATGCTCAGACCGATGGACCCACTCGATTCACCGCGGCTGAAGGGGGCAGGCAGTCTAGAGAGTCATCTCCTATAGTGGTTGATACACAGAGTCAGCACATCGCGAGAACTTGACTAGACTTAGAAATATTTGTGTTTTGTTTTTAATATAAAGAGTTCAATGAAAAGACATTCAAATGCCAGTCATCTACTTGAAGTGGGAAGTCTAAAACGAGGATACACTTGGTTTGGGGAGGTCTCGAAAGGACACTGTCATCTTTCAGAGCTCTGATGTTCCTCATAGTACTTTAAAAAAACCCAAAAAAGTCATCTTGGACAGTAAGAACATAATAGTTACTTTTGCTTCCTAGTTTCATTAGCAGAACTTGTATTTAAACCTCCCAAAACTGTAGGAAAAAATTCAAAGTTCAGGGAAAATTTTCTATTTGTTCATATACGTATAGAATATATAATTTCCACATATAGATGCGAGTCCCCCAAACTAACATATCCTATATGCCAGCAACTATTTTGTGACAGTGTCCCTTTAAATATCCATCTGCTTACATTTTCATATCCTGCCTCCCCCAACAGATGAACACCACTTCTCAAATATTAGACTCATGGATCAGTTTGTAGTTTTTAAGAACCACGTGTTCAACAATATGATCTGTTATAAAAATAAACACTTCACAAACAAATTACATAAAGCAAAGCACCAGTTTCTACAGCTCAAAAGCTTCCAGCATGTTACAGTTTACTTCCCTCCCTCCTTAACCTGGGTGCCTCAGTGTCTATTGTACCTTTGTGACCATCACCAGTGGAGGGGAAGAAAAAAAAAAAAAAAAAAGAAAAAAAAGGAATTCAAGCACATCTTCTGCCACTACCCTGCGGATCCATGACCTGAGGATGCAGCCGTGTGGTGGCACGGGAGCTGAGCACGCTCAGAACCATTACCTGGCATCGGTGAGGGTCCCTAGCAGAAGTCACCCAAGGCGTGCTGCTTCTCTCCCCACACACTCTTCTGCTTTGATGAAGTTAAAACAACAAAATTAAAAGCTTCTCGGCTGCCCCATTTCTAAGTCTTGCTCTCACCCATAATCCATTCTGAAACCCATTTAGCTTGACATGTTTGGCATTCTCATGCTGATCAAACAGAAACTGAAGCAAATAATCTTTAGTATGAAATTCCAGCTGAAATTACAAATTTTTACTGATCAAGCCTTGTGGCCAGTTAAAGGCAGTACTATTGGCATATAACTGCAAAACTGAATATGGTGGTGTGGATTCAGAAACAGAATGTATGAAAGGATATATCATGGAAGTTAGTTACGAACTAACATCTTAAGAGTAAGACCAGGGCAGGGCACTAGATTAACTGAACTTTGGAATAAATCCATTTACCTCTCTGCAAAGGCTCCAAAACTACAGCTGTGTAACAGAAGACAATCTTTTCAAAGCCTTCTTCTGTGAATGAAACTTTCTGCTCCGTGAAGAACTATTCATGCTCCTAAAGAAAGGCATTTTTACAGCTTTCCTTCAAGAAATCAGAATGCTTAATACAAATTAAAAAGGACATTTAAAAACGTTAAGTCTGCTGCTAATGAAAAATGTTGTGAACTTAAAAAAAAAAAACAAACCGTATGTATTAACCTTCACAATTTTCTTCTGTCTGTAAAAATGTGAACTGCTGCATTTCTAACAGAGTAACCAAGAGACCATTAGGGCTTAGTGTTTGCACAAATCAGCAAAACAGTAAGATATAGAAAAAGTTACAAAATCCCAGATGTAGTACAGGATTTACATAGTGTTTGGGTTGTGACAAACTCAAAGATAAGCATCATGCAGCCTGTAACAGCCATTAGAGATGAACATATGAGAAAGAAGAACAGTTTTGTAAGATAAAGGGTCAAAATTGCCAGGCTAAAATAATCCAGTCCAAAACCTGAACTGAGAACAATGGAAACATATTTTTCACACCCTTAACTTTAGTTAACTGTTAGAAAAAAACCCAAAAATATATTAAGTGGAACTTACAAAATACACTCTTCACAAAAAAATCTGGTCTAGCGGGTAAAGAAACAGCTGTTTGACCAGATCAGCTAGAGGTATTTGACATGTACATTTTAATACCAAAAAACCCCTAAGAACCCAATAGACAAGAATAGCTTGGATCACAGTCTGGACTGAAAGAGAACAACTATGTGGACCAGACATTCACAAAAGTGTATGCTACCCCCAAATTTAATCCAAGTGTTTTTTAAAACTTGGCCATTTATTTTCCCATATTACCCAAGAAGAACTGGACTAGGAGTGGAGGGAATGCAAGAAACTCTACTCTCCCAGAGATCTGGAAGGTGGGAAGAGGTGTGGAAGAGGAGAGGGGATTACATTCACTACTTTTTCAAGACTGATACTTCACTCCAGCCTTAAGCTGTTCTGCAAAATCAAACCACTTCCAAAAAAAAAAAAAAAAAAAGGATTTACAATGGAAACACCGATCATCTTTATTGTAACGGCAACAGTAGTTTCATTAAAGTAAAGAATGTTAGAGAACTTAAATTTTTATAAGCCAAGGTAAAGTAATTTACCAGCCTCAATAAAATCCATGGCTATGAATCACACAAGACAATCACTCGGCTGTTATATTAATATTCCGTTCCACATTTTAGGCTCCACACTGTGCTCAGCATCTTCAGGCTCCCTATGCCATTCAGCCAAGCGTCCTTCCTGGTCATATTAGTGTATCACATCTAAAAGCTCTCTAAAATCCAAACGGGATTAAAAATCTGGTACCATGTGCACCAGAAACCCAACTAATTAGCTGCCTTATGTTACCTTCAAGAGGCTGGTTACAAAACGTGTAGTTCTGTGACAAGAGAGAGATGCAAAGCTTGTCAGCTATAAGATAACTGTGAGCAACATACAGAAAGCACAAAGGGTTTAAGAAAAAAAAAAAAAGAAAGAAAAATGGCAGGTCCAGTTTTCAGTATTTCCACCAACAAACATGGCAGCAACCTCTGTATTAGGGTTTGAAAACCAAGGCTTGTGTTTTTGAATTGCAGTTTAAAAAAAGGATATGGCTGCTTTGATAAAAACACATTAAAATGCCACCACACACATCTCAAGTGTCTTGCATTTAGAGGGACATCCTGCTTTTATTACAAAATGACAGCCCTGCTACACTGCTTCCAAACTCCACTTCCTCCCAGCTTCATCCTTTAATACTGTTCCCTGTTCAGCACTTCTTAGGCTTAGGGAGCAGAATGATGACCAACAGTTAGAAGCAGACATGTCGATGTGGGAGCAAAGCCTCCCACACTGTAGGATGGAAGGATGAAGAAATGGAAGTGGTATTGGGGTGACGTTCACTGTCGATGGAAGTCTGCTGTCCAACACTGTAGCTGGAGAGGCTGAGAGGTATGACTACATAGCCTTTCGGAGGACAGATGGAGGGAGAGAAGAGAAACACTTAAGCGTGACTCATGGGATCCGAGACTGACCAGAGCATTACAGGAATCCTTTGCTTCACATTTATAAAAGGACATCCCTCGCCCCAAAAGCTAAAGAATTTAGTTTTACACTACCCATTATGTTTTTTTCCTTGGAAAAAACTTTAAAGACATTTTCCACGATACCAAATGGAAACCAGAGTTTTAAAAATGGTTTCCAATTTCTCTTCCCTATTCTGCCCATCTATAGCCAACCTTGGAAGAAATAAAATAGAGTTAATGGATGCGAGAAGCTTGTAGGTTGTATATCTGAATTTGTATAGAACAAACTGCAATTTGCCTAAAGCAGAATAGTATTCTATCCAGCAAAGACAAAAGATTTCACAACCTAACTGGAAGGTCTTTTCTACATAAAAGACAGTGGACCATCTATAAGTCTCTTGATTGCTTTCCATGAAAAACATGCCTGAATCCAAGAAACACAGGTTTCCTCCCCATGTTTCCTCTTCCTCAATTGGAATTCATATCAACTACATATTTTCTGAGAGTGAACTTCTATCAACAAAAGTCTGTTAAAGCATAGGTTCATTTTTTCCACATATTCAAATACAGAATAATAGTTTTAAAGAACTCTTACCAGCACTGGGAAATCTATTCTACTTAACGATTTGTAAGTATGGTTTCCACGTATCAGTCTCAAACCTTATTGCTTCACAACTGCAGTATCCCTTGAAAAAAATATATATTTAAATGGTCTGTTAATTTGTCTCAAATGGCTTTCAGATTTGGTGGGGGAGGGAGAACGGAATGGCCAACAGAGAACATTGACTTCAAAATATTACTGTATAAGGGTTTCCTCTTATTAAAAAAAGGATACACTGTATTAAACAGCTGAAAGTAAAGACAGCATTCAAAGCCCATGAGTCAAGCCACAGCCAAAACCGTGTTCTACCCCTAAGTATGTTTNTTTTTTTTTTTTTTTTTTTTTTTTTTTAAACAAAGATTTCCTCAACTGCCATTTAATCTTCACCAGAGGGTGCTTCATCTTCAGATCCCTCATCCCCTGACTTCTCTGGTGGAGGGCTGGCTGATTTTTTCTTTTCTGGGGGACTTTCAGGCTCTTCATCCTCTTCTTTGGGGGATGGGGTCTTTTCTTTTGTTGCCTTGGAAGCTGTGGGGCGGCCCGCCTTCCCTTTGCCTTTCACTGGACTGGGGGTCACTGAAAAAAAGAAAAAAAAAAACCACTTATAAAAGTTATGATAAGCAACAAAGAAAAAAGTCATATAGCTTTATACAAACAGGATTTACAAGACACTTCAGTAGCAGGTTTCATTTTGCTTTGACCATGCCACACACAGAGAAATGTGTGTGAAAAGTTAGCTAACAAGATTTTAAAACTATTTAATTGCAGGTCCTGACTAATTACTGGATATGACATCATAAACTAACATCTTGTCAAACCACTACATACGTTGCTATTATGATTTTAGAATTCCTACAGAAATGCATCAAGTTTTCCTTTGGTTCGGATTTCTCCACCTTCCTCCACCCTGAAAACAGCACAAAGGCCATGAGTCCCAAACAAAGCCACAAATTATATTATTTGGCTACAATACATAGTCAGACTGCAGCATGTCAATAGTGAAGGTTTTGCAATCTACGCAGTTTTTGCCAACGAGACATAGATACTAACTCAATCTCTTAATTAGTAAGAATTAAAGCCACCTTATTAGTTCATAGTGCTGCTTTAAATCATGGCAAGTTATATGAGTTAGCCCTTCAACATTATATGTGAATGTCTACTGACCCCAAGATTTCCACTGTGTCTTCTATAGTAGAAAAATACTAGCCTCTAAAGCAAACTGCATTAACTTTCTTCGCATAGACTCACCTGTAGCCTTTAGCCTGGGCTTCGGCATTTTCTTTTCTTTCCTCTCTGGCTTGGATTTCTTGGAGACCTTTTTGTTTTTCTTTTTTGAACTGCCATAGTCACTATCATCATCATCTTCCATGAGGAAGTCTTCATCACTTCCTGAGTCTGCTGAAAGCACAAAGAAATTTAAGTTTTTGGAAAAAAGGAAAGGGAGCAGAAGATACAGTTGAGAGATCTGCCAGTTAAACTGCAGAGACAGGCAACTAGGACTCTGCGACCTTATGAGCTTCCACCTATGTGCTGTGCTAAAGACATGTGACATAGCAGAAGATTTTACACTGGTAGGGATAAAGCACTAGTATGATGAAACAGGCAAGTGTTTTGAGGTCCTCAAAATATGCTCCATCTCCTTAATAAGTAACCCATCTCAAAATAAAGATAATCTCTTGACAGAGAGAAGTTAAGTGATCTTTTCAATGCTACTCTTACTCCATTCTGAAATCATGTTTGCACTCAGTATTTCAGGAACTTACTCTGGTTCATAACCAGCTGAACGCATCTCTTATGAAACAAACCGCCCTACTTTGATCAATCAAGGATAAAGTACTTTTACATCACCTGAAAATAGCATCAATGCCTGAAAACCAATGGGATAGCAAGAAGCAGCAAAAAGCATTAAGAACTTTACAATAATCCTTTAGGGCTGCTTATGAAGACACACATCTTTGCTGCAAGCTTCGAACAAAAATTCCAGATGTGAAAAATGTAAGCTTGGTCTGTTGGACAGATATGCAGTATCAAATAAGTTACTGAGAAGGACAACTTATGTCTTCACTGTCGTGGTCAAAAAGCAAACTGTGTTCCTTTTGCTGTCTGGCCAGCCCCACAACTCATGGCTGGTACTATACCCATGTCACATTGATTTTAACTTTTTATAATCCCATTTACTCACTCTCCTGGAACTGTGCCTCATCATCCTCTTGTTCTTCCTCCTCACTACCCACATCATCCATAAGCATCTCTCGTTGTTTAGAAGCTGCTTTGGATGCTGCCTGTCGTTGCTGACGCACATTTTTGTGGTCTTCTTTCTCGTCCTCACTGTCCTCTGCAGCAAAAGTCACCAGGTTATAATGAAGATACAGAATACAGACCACCTAACTGTCTTGAGGTAGGATGTGGACAAGACAAAGGTCAAGTCATTCATGAGAAAGTTAATCGGGACACTCACTGAGTAACTGAGCTGTGAGGAGAACATGGTCACATTCAACCTAATAAGCACGTTTCCGTAGTCACCCAACAATGATCCTGTGCAGTATCTTTCACTGCAAAGACTAGCAACCCCCCCC
>VYZW01032327.1:0-34230 GCA_013401315.1 Balaeniceps rex | reverse complement strand
AGGCCCCGCAGCGCTGCCTCCGGGCCCGCCCGGCAGCTCCGCTCCCCTGGCGGTGCCCTCCCGCGGCTGCCCGGCCCCTGCGGCCCCACTGCGCGCCTCATGGGGGTCCGCGCAGTCCCGTGGCCTCAGGGCCGGGCCCACGCGACCCCACGGGCAGGGCCTACAGGGCCCCGCAAGGTCCCCCCGCGGCCACGGTCGCCCCGTGGGGCTGGGGTCTGTGCAGAGGCGGGAGCGGGGGCCGGCCGCGGGGCTCTGTGGGCCTGCTGTGCCCCGGGGGTGCGCCGTGCTTATCGCGGCTTAGGAAGGGAGGTTAGGGCCCGCAGGGTGCTCCCAGCGCCCTTCCCTCTTGTCGCAGCCCCTTTGTCATGTAAGCGTGCCGCCATTCAGGGCCAGACTTCAGAGGGGTCTGCCGGGGGGAATACACAAAGGGGTGAGGCACCGGGGCCGGTGGCCGGTGCCTGTCACGGAGCTGCCAGAGGCAGCAGCGCCCGTAGCGGTTTGCACCGAGTCCCCGGCACGCAGGCACGGGGGAATCCCGTTGCATTTACTGCACCGTTCAGTCGTGCTCCAGCGCCTGCTCCAGCAGCACCCCGTGCTCTGAAGCGAGCCCCCGTACCGGATCAGGTCATGCTGCGCGATGGGATTTATAATAACTCTCCGTACTCTCATGTTTTTACAGTGCGTCACTTTGTTGTTGTTGTTGTTGTTACACTGATCAGCCCTAGATTCGGTGTGAAATACTTACGAAGAAATGCAGAAAATTAATTTCAGCAGGTGTAGATTTCATTATCAGCCCTGATTCCATTGCCATCACTTTTCCCTCTGCTAGTCAGCAGATAAAAAGAACACGCGCAACTCATGCAAGATACAAGAAAGTCTAGGGAAGGTGTTTGGTTCATTAGGCTTTAAATTCCCTAGAAACCCAAAATTACTCATTTTGTTTAGAAAAGGAGCTGCTTTTGCCATGAAAAAATAAAATGTATTCCACAGTCCATTAAAATGGCAGCTTCTGCAATAGCAAGTCGCTTTTGCTTTGCAGTTGAATCTTTGGAGAGACTCGTTCCTCCGTTTTATTAAAAACAGTACTTAAAAACATTTTTGTATGTGTTGGGTTATCTGAGAAGACTGGTTTGACAATATAAATATGGTCAGCTTTTTACCTAATTATAGGAGTAATTTTTCATTTAATGCCTTGCTTGAGCTTAATTTGTATCCTTTGGAATTACTGCCATTTTTCTGATCAATTCAGATGTGCCCTGTCCTTCGTGCAAGTCAATACTCATGAAAATCAAGCTGATCAGGAAAGAAAGAGAGGCATTCAGAGCAACTGCCTGCCTGCATAGCCAGCCCCAAAATACACTCTGTGAATTAATGAGCCATAAGGAGGAAGGCGTATTAACAACCAACCACATCAAGGAATTCTTTTCTTTCTCCTCTTAGCTGGATATATTGGATTAAAAGCCACTATGACTGACTCACAGATGTGAAAGTTTTGCATGCTTACGTCCCGCTTGTAGGTCAATAAGACTTAACAATAATTGAGACAGCAAGATGTTTCAGTGAAAAGGATCTAATTTGTTTTGCTGGCAGCACAGGGCAGTCCGCACTGTATGCTTTATACGTACCCTATTATTGACAGCAAGGCTGTTTCTAGTTTGAACTTGTGAACCCATTTGTTAGGACTCTTGAGACAGGAAAACAACAACAACTACTACACAAGCGATGTCAAACTTTTATTTCAGAGTTTTGCAATACTGCATTAGTTACCAATTGATAATGGAGAAAACCTCCCAGCAGTTTCTTCTCTGTATATAAACATAATACTGCAACTTCACAGTAATCAGAACCCTGTCTCTAAAATACTTCTGTGTAACTGCAAGCAGTTTAAAAAAAAAAAAAAGGCTAAGTTTTGATATTGTTGACTTATTTCTGAACTATAGCCTGCCCTCATGATTTCCAATTCTACTGCAGTAAAGATTTCCAGCTACATGGACCCATAGTGTGCTGTCATCAACATATAAAATACACCGTTAAACTTCATGTGGTTTTGAGTCCCATGACCACAAATTAAAGTTATAGGAATGAGAAACAACACGTGGAAGAGTGAAATAGGTAGAGTCAGCCCAGAGTCACGCAAAGAGTACAAAGTCAAAGCAGGCGCTGCAGAAGGGAAAATCAAGTGCCTTCATCCTCAGGACAGGCAATTCCTGACAAAGACACCAGGGCAGCACAACGAAGACGAGGCTTTTCTGATTCGTATTTGAAAGATTCAAGTTTTTATCGGTCTGCATGAACGAGACTTAACTTTGTTTAAAATACTTCTTAGAAACTGCTTCACTCGAGTTGTCTTTTCCCTTCCAGCTGTTTTAAAAACGAGAATTATTTCAGCTAGCACAAGCTGGGGCACAATCACTTTCACAGGCAACCGTTCTTTACACACTGCCTATCCCAGCAAAGGGCCTGTGTAGATGGCGCTTTTGAATCACTTTGTTTTACAGGACTAAATCAAGTTGTTTTTTTTTTTTAATTTTGTTTTGCTTTTTTAAGCACCTTGTGTGCCACAGAGCAAGCTCGGAAAAAAACACACACATCTGCACAGTAAAATCGTTTTCCTGTCTGGTTGGGTTTTTATACCGATCTCAAGCAACGACTGTTTCTGTTGTGCAGGCTTGGGTTTTGACACTTGTCTACTGTGTCTATTAAGATGTTAACAAGCAGTAAGCAGTGTGGAAAAAAAACCAAAACCCAAGGCATACACCGGTAAACGGAAACCACTGGGCAGAACAGAAATTATGTATAATAAAGAAAAACTTCAAAGATCTTCCTTTGGCTTTTTGCTTGTTTCTGAGAGGCACTTATGAAAAAGACGTCCAGATCAAGAGGTCCAGACACCCCAGAGGCACTGGTACGTATCAAACTGACATCCAGAAGGTATAAAGATGCTTTCCTGCAAGGTGCGTGGCCATCGAAACAGGAATAAGAAAACTTCCTTTCAGTGCCAGTCTCTCACTGACCTGAGTAGTTAGTTGGTCCTGGGCAGAGATTTCCCCTGCGTGCCTCGGTTTCCCCATCTGTAAGGGCAGCTCTAACACTTGACCTCTTTGCCGAAACGCTTTGAGGTGCATATACAGAAATCAATAAATAACACACGAATCTTAATGGTTTCATGACAGATCCTTTAAAAAATTAGACCCTTCTCCCCATGTTCCATAAAGAACTAGAAATATTTATAGGATTAAAAAAAATATTTTTTTTCTTTTTAACGCAATGTTTAAGAAGTAAAATTCAACAAGACGGTTCAATTTTGTTGCTAACCAGTTCTACGTGTTTCACGTTTCTACAGTGAATCCAACGGCGCAGAAAAGGGTATATTTAGGTGCCTATAAAACCGAATTTGGCAATATTTGCACAACAGAATCCTAGCCCAGACATTTTAGCTTTTAACTGACATAGTGGAACACAATACTAGTTCTAAATTTCTTAGCCCTTACTGTTTACTTATCAATCCTTTTCAACTCCAGAGGATGAAAACTCAAGAACTTTTTGTGCGTAGTGAAGGCAATCAGTTCCTGTTCTCACCACCTTCTCCCTCCATAGGTTACAGAAAGCAAGAGAAGGCAGACAGAAGGAATACGTGGCCAAAGAAAAGCACTCCGAATTCAGCAGGAATCAGGACCAACCGATTTATAGTCCTGTGTTCAAATTAAACTACTCGAGAAGGGAAAAAACATTATTGAAGACCACTTGTTCAAAT
The DNA here is from genome assembly GCA_013401315.1 of Balaeniceps rex. Lineage (NCBI taxonomy): Eukaryota > Metazoa > Chordata > Aves > Pelecaniformes > Balaenicipitidae > Balaeniceps > Balaeniceps rex. The sequence goes on along the minus strand of VYZW01032327.1, from coordinate 30,476 downwards.
CCTCACCTAAACCACGGGCAAGGCAGTTCTATAGCATAGCATGCTTCTATAGAATGCATGCAACGCCATACAGCTACAGCCCTACTAACTCTTCTGAGGTAACCAGCTAGTGTGCTTTTACCAGTTGTTTGTTGTTGTGGGCGAGAACTGTTCTCAACGAGTACCTGGGGACACGCTGGGGAAAGCAGGCATCAAACGGCAAGTGGGGAGCGGTTCCCTTCATTTCCTTTTGTCCTGCAAAGTCTTCTCCCCCGCTTCCCCCTTGCACCACTAAAACCAGCAGGTGGGCTTTCAGAGAGCTGCCCTTCTGCACCATCCCCGCCGCCAAATTCACTCATCGCTACAGAATAATTGTGGGAAGGCAATTCATCAGCAATTGCAAAGCTATTTGAGATGGTAGGATACGGGGGGTTCTGGAAGTGAAAAGGACTGTTGTTCTGTCGTACAAAGGAGTTTACAACCTATCCCTCGTTCAGCGCTCGGTGCCCTAATAAAGTGGCAGCACAGAATACATAGGATTGTGCTGGACAGGGGGTGAGTGAGAAGGAACCGACAGAAGGCAACCGGGCAATTCTTGACAAAAATTTGAGGTCTCTGCTGTTAAGCACCACAGTCAGCGTACACGTAAGTAAGGGCTGTGCTACACCGTCTCTCAAATTCACACTGATTATTTTACAGGTCTGGTTATGTGGGACACCATGCTAATCCACATCTGGCTTCACATCTTAAGGATAGTTAGTGGCAATGATGAGATGTGTTGGTCTCTCCAGGACACGTAAGCAGAGGTATTTAGTTCCAGAGCATGAAGGGAAGAGTTTGCTGTAATCCCACACTGGGAATCCACAGAGAGACCGCTTGAACTCTGCGTGCGTCAAATGAAGGGCACTGTAACGTTTTGGACTGGTGCCCCTGTGTATGGTGGGTGCAGGCGGTGGGGAATAAAAGGTGCAACGATATTAAAAATATACCTTCGACATCCTTCGTCCTGCCTGACACAGGCCATCACATGTCAGAAGATGAAGTGCTCAAAATTTAAAAAAATTAATCCAAGCGTGTGCTTGAACACGGAGCATGCTACATTACTGGCAGCAGAGCTCCTAGTTGCTACTACACCAGGAGAAAGAGGAATCTTCTCACTCCTCTCTTCTTTCCACTCCTCACTCCAAGTCACCGTAGCAATGCTCTACCGAGAACGAATATGCACTGAACAGAAGACAGTTCACGATCATGCAAAAAAAAAAAAACCACCCCAAAACCAGTGACAGCCAGTTTAGGAAAAAATGATGATGATAACAATAAAAGGAGGTTGCTGCTAGACCCAAGGCAGATGGTGTGGTCAGTGCATCTAACAGCAAGCCCAGCCTGGCGGGGTTGTCTCTTTTATGTTAATATAATCCCCAGTCCCGGCAGCAGAGGAACTTCCATCACCAGTGGATGCGGACATCATCTTTTCAATCAGGACTCTAGAAGACAAACATATGTGAGGGGTTTTTTGGTCTTTTTTTTAAAAAAAAAAAAACAAAACCAAAACCAAGCAGCATTGGGCCACACAGTTTTTCAGCAGTACAAAAAAGAAATAGCAATTCATTCTAGGACACAAAACTCCAGAGCTGTAACAACTAAACAATCGGGTTAAGGAACCTCCTAGCACTGACAACAGCGTTCCTGCTGTCACCTGGCAGCATCAGAAGACTGCAGTGACCAGATAACTGACAACACCTACTGCAACCACCTCGCCTCGGGTCCAGTTTAGGACTGGGACGCAGCAACAGGCTTCCTAGGTACCAACTGCCCAGCCTCAAGATCAGGTGCGAATACCCAGTCTAACACCTTTCAGAAAAGGCCAAATTCTCCATCAAAGCATTGGTGCTTCACAAAAGAACTTCTGATATCTTTGCATGAGAAGTCCCATCCTCCTGGTAGAGGCCAGTGTGAAAAAACATCCCTGGTATTGTTCAAAGAATTTCTGTTTCCAAAAGCATGTCAGAGCTTAACCAAGGAGAGAAAAACTTCCGACCCTTCAGAATTCAGTTTCCCTTCGGCAGATTTACTTGCATATTATTGCTGCTATTTGTTACCTGCTGACAGCATTTCCCCTCTCCTCGAAGATGGCCGTGGCTGAAAGAGGGAATTAACTCTCGGATGTATCGCCAGTCATTGCGCCTACCTCATGGACTCATTAATATTCTTGTTTTCCTTGACGGATGTCTCCACCCAACCAGAAAAGCCATTTTCTTTGCTGAACCGATCCACTTCGTCTCTTGACACTGCCCACGGGGAAAGGTCGCACTGTAAAACAAGAATCAGTCATTTTAAGTTTAGCCTTTTAATTTTTAAGCTGGGAGGGGAATTCTCCCCCTCAGCCATTTACTGCCCGTGTGCAGGCAGGCAGGCAGGCAGGCAGCAGGTAGGCTCAGCTCTTCACATCTCCCAGATCGCAAGCTGATAGAGAGCTCTTAGGGCAAGGTTCTTAATGGGATGTTGCAAACAGCAATATATTTATCTCATCTGCGATACTGACACGCCTCACCCAGGCACGCACGGAATGGAGGTTCATCCAGCACAGGACAAGGAAGCGTCGTCACTCATCCAAAATTTGCCCGCCCCTCAGCAGCAAGGAAAGGTTACTGGTGTGGTGCCACCGAGGCAGCCACGCTGATGCCAACGGGATGCACAAAGAGGCAGTGAAAAACCCTGCCCCGTAACTGCTCGTATTGGTGTGACTGCAGCGCGTATCGTCACACGGATTTCCCTAACGCGAGCAAAATTGTTGCCTTAGAACAGCTATCGGGGGAAAGCATTATTTGTGAAGAAGTGGAGAAGAAAAGCCCCTCTCCTGCCCACCCATCACGTTTTTGAGTCATCTCCAGTTTTAGGCTCTCTCAAACCAGGCAAGTCTCAAACTGAATCTGGAAAGGGCTGCGGAGCCAACGTTGGCGCGGGAAGAACATAAAGGCAGTTTTTAAATGAAAGAAAAATAAATCATTAAAAAACAGCAACCCATCTACACGGTGAAACTTGACGCTGCATCCAAATGAAAACTAGACATCCCTCTGGCAGCTCTGAACAGAAACTTCACCTGCAGCGTCATACACAGCCTTCCCAGGCTACTGCAAGTTAAAGACCAAAAAGAAAAAGAAAAGCTTTATCGTCCAGGAGCTACAGAGCTCGAGCTCTGGCAGCACAGCACAAGGCACCGCATCCTAGGGCAGAGCAGTCGTTCACATCTCCTTAGTGCCATCCACGCACTGAGTCCCACCAGTGTCCTAGGTAAGGAGGAGAATCCTTGCTAGAGAAAGAAAATCCAAGGCAAGTTAAGGAAAGGATTGAACAGACCACAGGCTATGGGACAAGGCTTAGTGCTAAAGGGGTCTCCTTCCACTTTGCACACACGTGCACACACGTGCACACACACAAACACGCAGGGCGCGTCTAGAGCTGCTCACTTTGTTGGCCAGCAGTAGGCAAGGCACGGGGTTCCCATCTGGCAGCATGAGCTTGCTGTCCAAATCCTGCTTCCACTTCTGGCTGTTGCTGAACGTGCTGATGTTGGTGACATCAAACATGATAACGCAGGCTGAGGCCTCCCGGTAGTACAGCCGGGTCATGGAGGTGAAGCGTTCCTGCCCTTTAGGATCAAAAGAAAAAAAACAAACCCGCCCCCCCAGCGTTACCATTTTTAGATTTGTTCAGGCAAATGAGATGCTCATCGTGGTACATCATTTTCTCGGCTGACACTAACAATCTCCACTTAAATAATGAGGAAATACAGGCGCTGAGATGCGTCCTGCCTGGGGTACCTCAGCAAGGCAGCGACAGAACTGGAACGAACTGGGGAGCGCTTAGTCCTGACCCAGACACTCAGATGTCCCAGAAATACTCGCATTACTCCCAGTGTAACAATTTAAATTTAGCGTCACCTCCCCGCGAGCAGAACCCCGCCAGCGGCAGGGTGCCCAGCCACCACAGCCGTCCCTGCTCCGGCAGGACCGTGCCACCAGCGTGGACTCGTGCCGCTGCCCGTGGTGGGCACAGCATTACAGACCAGGCTCTCCGGAGAGAAAAATTCCAGACTAAACAGAAACCATTAAAACTCACTAACACGGCCTGCCTGTACTACCAAAACTACACCCAGAGAGTAACTCCGCCGCGCTGCATGGTCTGATTGTACTGGTGTAGACGGGACACACCACAGAGCGTTCACATCGCATCACACGGGTCAGCGGCACGGTGAAAACCAGCATTTCTGACACCGGAGAGGTTTCACTGCGGGCTCCCATGCAGCCCCGTAGCCCGTCAACAGGCTTTTGGCTCTGAAGCCATAGAGAACTGAGCGCTTTGAGTCACCTCAAACCACCCGACCTCTGCACACCCCTGAGGTGGGAGGCACCGCAGCAGGGACCATCGGTGCGTGCATCCCCTTCCGCTCGGGGCAGGACAAGAGCGCTGTGACCAGTGCAGCTTTGCACATCTTAAATGCCTTTTCGGGGCTGAAATTGAAATGAGTTTCTTGCTGCAATCCTCTTGCTGCAAACTTCTCCTTCCTGTTTTCAAGGATTCCAGATGCACGCATCTGAGCAGCACAACTGGAGGAAACCACAACCCTGTTTTCCTCACCCCCCTAGATCCAGAGGTGCCATTTTAGAGATGCTGCACTGGCCTGTCCTCGGCCTTCTGCTGCTGGGGAGACCGGGGAACCGCGTTTCTCTGCGCCTCTCCGGGGAGCGGGTGCTCCTCACTCCGCTCTACTGCCTATAACGCTGTCCCCCGGAGCGTGCCCCACGCCCGGCCCAGCACCACCACCTCGGGGGCACCCAGCGGTCTCCTCTTGCCATGACTGCTCCCAAGGGATCCGCAGGCCCTGCTCGCACGGGTCACGGAGCAGCCAGATCGCAAGATCCCAGCCCCACTCCTGATCCCGGCAGCCAGAGCTGCTCCACGCCGCTCCACGCTGCCGAGCTGCTCCACGGAGCTGCTCCAAGGCTCAGGCCTTCCTGGCTGTCGCGCCAGAAATCAGGATTTTATCAGAAGACTCAGAGCTGCGAAGTTACAAACCCAGCTACAAACAAGCCTCTTTCCCCATTCACTCTGCTCTGGCTTTGAAATTGAAGAGAGAAGCTCGACAGGATTTATCACCTGCGCTGCTGCGTTCTTTGCAGATGGGCTTTTGATTAAATATTTAAATTACTACTGCAAACTAGAGCCAGCCCTGCAAACCAGAGTGGTCCTGCCCCTTGGATCCACAGGCTTTTAGGATTTATTTTTGTAGCAGAATCCTATTGAAAGAAAGAAAAAGCAGAAAAAAAAAAAAAAAGGGCCAAGCCATTGAGAGCTTTAAATTCTGCTCCTGAGCAGCTTCGTGTGTGAACGTACCTGCAATGTCCCAGAGCTGAAGCCGTACCGTCTCCGATTCCGACCACTGGACCACCTTCAGAGCAAAATCCACTGGAGAATCCCCAGAAAGAAAGGAAACGTAATTAGGGGCATCCTGCACCACGGGCCTTGCTCCTCCGCAGCCTCTCACCACCTCCCAGCGCGGGCCGACCCAGCAACCGCTTTCGCAGCCATGGCAGCTCGTACTGCACCATCGCCCGCACCAGCACGGACCCGACACGGAGCAGGAGGGGCTGCAAGTGGTGTCCCCTCTCCTCCCCTGCAGAAAGCTGCAAAATAAGTGTTAAATCCAGAGGGGTCCCCACACTGCCCACTCCACACCCGGCAGAGGGGATGACCACACGCACACAAAATGCCTTCAGATAAGCAGAGATCAAGCGCGTTATCAGCATCTCACCCCTCCCCGGGACGCTACGCTGGGCTTGTAGGTCTTCCTGAACTTCAGATTAGGGAGTTAAATAACGCAAGGAATGGAGCAGCGTTCCTCCTCGCCTCGCAAAGCCCAGCCTGGCAGGTCTGCTGCCGAAGCCCTCGCAAACAGCAGCAGAGATGTCGCTCTGCAGTTCTTTGGGAAGGAGGATGGCAAAGTGGATTTTTTCCAGCAAACGCGGCACTGGGTGCACCCCACTCCCCCAGATCGTGGGGCTTTTCAGAACGCTGGGCCACCAGGCTTTGTAACCATCCCGTGCAGAACCCCCCATTTGCAGCAGGGAGCTCAGACACTTGTTCCTGATCCCTGGAGTTGTAACACCGGCACTAGAGACGCTAACCAAGAGCTAAGGAAGTGGAAATTAAAATGCTCAGGAGTAAGAATTCCTCCAGCACATAACCCTGAATAACCACAGGCAAACAAAAGGACACTGGAAACCTTATTGCTTGGAGAGCTTTAAGGAAAGCTTCCTCGCCTGACTCTAAATGCCAGTAAAACGCTGGATTTGCTGCTGTTGCGTCTTTGTTCTGCGCTGCCTAAACCGTCCCGCGGCTGGTACGTGGAGCTCCGTGCCTCCCTCAGCACCGCTCACCACCACCGCAGCTCAGCTGTAACCAGCGCAGTCGAGAGGGGAAACGCTGCCTTTTTCTCAGATTACGATGCATCAGGTTTTCACTGCGGGGGGGAAACCGTCCAGCTACACTGCCAGCCATGCTCAACAGGGCTGGAGCTTATTGACGCCAGGAACTAATTAAAAAAAAAGTTAAAAAAAAGAAAAATGTCTGCAGCTCCTATTGCTGGCAGCGACAGTGCGGGCACAGCCCAAGCACCCTGCCCCTGTGGGATGTGGCTCTCCAGTGTTTTTGACATTCATCCCCCCTCGATTCATGAATAAGAAGATATAAACAGCCGTGCTCTGCCCCCACTATTTTGGGTCCTCAGGGAGATTTACTGGGTGAAGCCTTGGCACCTCCTGCTCCTTGCAGGTTATTCATTGACCCTGATGTTAAACAAAGAACAACCGATACCGAACAACCGATCCCGCTTAATCTCGTTCCCAGCCTCCTTGTCACAAAGCTGCGGTTTCCCCCATCACCTAAAGCTGCCGATGCTTTAGCGGTGGTTTCATGCTGTTAAATAAATGTCAAAACAACACTGTTCTTGTTTTCTCTGGAAAGAGCTGAGGCTGTAATCTCAAACTCTCCAGGTTAAAGCTCCTGGGGATGGTTGTTCCCGGGGGAGGAGGGATGGGCACCCAGGGCCTGCCATGAAGAGGGACCGAAGCCACCAGCTTGTCACCGGGGCCTCGCTGACCACGGGCTGCGAGCGCAGCAGGAGCTGCATCCGAGAGCTGCTGCGGGAGTTGCAAAATACAGCAACTACCGCCGGGCGGGCGGCTGTTCCTTTTACAAATTCTTGCTTCCATGTCTGCAGGGAGGGAGCGGAGCGAGTTTCCCATCGCAGCCCACGAGCCAGGGGAGCTCAGCAGGAACAAACGCAACGGTCGCACGGGCGCTTTCAGCCGGACGAGGGCCCCGCCGCGCTTCAGACGAGAAGATAAAGCCGGACTCCCGGCCAGCGCTCGCTTTGCAAAGCCGGCGACAGCCCCGTCCGGAGGCAGCCCCGGTGCCGGCCCTGCGGAGCGGCCAGCCGCGCTGCCGACCCGCCGGGCCCCGCTCACCTCCCACCGTGGACTTGTAGTGCCGGTTGAAGCTGTCGTTGGCGTAGCGCTGCACCAGCGACGTCTTCCCCACCGTGGCGTCCCCCACCACCAGCACCTTGAACATGCGATCGCGCTGCCCCATCCCGGTCCCGGCCCCGGCCCCGGCCCCGCCGCGGTCATGTGAGGGTCAGGTGGAGGCAGCAGCGGAACCGCTGCCTGCAACGGGGCTGCCGGGACCTGTAGTCCGCACCGCCCGGCCCTGCCCTGCCCCTGCCTGCCGGCGCCCTGCCCTCTGCGCCCCCGGCCCCTGCCCCATGCACCCCTGCACCTGCAGACCCTGCCCTCTGCACCCCCGGGCCCTGCCCCATGCACCCCTGTACCCCCGGACGCAGCCCCCTGCCCCTTTGCAACCAGAAGACAAATAAAAAGAATCCACAACATGCACACACGTATGTATATATATTTTAAAGCAATGCTACACCGCGGTTGGGATTCCTTTAAGGTCTTAAGTTAATGCCAAAATGTTTCTCTCCGTCACAAGCATTCAGCAGTTTCCCCCATCACTCTTTCCCCAGCCAGGGAAGGCAAACACCACCCTCCCTCCTGCCCCCCAGGGACCAGGACATCAAACGACCCACCCTGTGCCTGAGCACCCTGATATTCAGTGGGTGTGGGAAATGACCTGCAACTCGGGGTAGCACGGCCCAGGGCTGGAGGAGAGGTTGGAGCCAGGAAGGGCTCAGTGGCCGCTCCCCAGCCCCTGGCACTGCTGGGGCTTTGCTTTAGGACTTCCAAGAAGATCCTTGCTGGGCGAGCAGCCGGGAGGCACAGCCCTACAGGGAAACAGCCCACCATAGCAAATCCCACAGCTGGGGAGGATGGAAGTCCTCCGACGGCCACCAATTCCTGAAAATTCAGGGGCTTAGCGTGCCCCCAAAAATGCACAGAACCCTTTTGCCCCACATACCTTAACCAACAGTCACAGGCAGAGAGGCCGCACGTAAGCCAGGGCAGGGCTTCTGTACACAACAAGCAGCTGAGAACAAACCCCGCGCGGCTGCCTGGATCCCAGCAAGGGCACGGCTGCAGCCAGCCTGCTAACCTGGCATTTATACTGATCACCGTTTGCTTCATGCACAGCAACTTATTTGATTTTCTTAATTCTCATTCCACTGCGTATCAAAAGAGTTTCAGTGTGAGCTAAAATAAGCTGCAAAATGTGAGAGATAGACCTTTAACCAAGTAGAGAGGCATATGGAGGAAAGACACCACAGTCCACATAAATAAATGTCATCTTTATTTAACCAAATATAATTTATCAGTTAAGTTGACATCTGTCAATTCAGTTATAGGAACTATAAATAATTAAGACAGTCTTTTTCCTTTAATAAAAAGAGTAAACCAGTATTTTTCATTTGCAGTCAGCTGTATAGTAGGCATGCATTTGAGTGCAACTGGTGGGAAAAGTTTTTGACCATCAATATTCTTCAATTTTAAATTAGATCCTTCCCTGACCTATTCCCCGCACACACCTCAGACCTTTACCAATGTACGGACACCACCACCCCAGCAGCGTGACAGCTCTCAATCACCTCTGGGTCTCTTCATTTTACAGGAGACCATGAACAGTAGATTCTTCCTCTGGGGAATCTTTTCTTGGGGAACTAAATAGTGATGCGACACCTAAAAGACCAGGAAAGTTTCTCATGTGTGTATATATACATAAAAAAGCTTAAGTGTTAATGGAAGGAAGTCTCTTATCTATTCCTCAACATTAGGCAGAGAAATCAGGTGAGCAGTAGAGAATACTCCAGAAGTCCCCAGGCTGAGACTTCGGTACAGTAGGGTATGAGGGTTGGTTTGTTGGTGTTTTGGTTTTTTTTTTTTTGAACAGAGCTTTGGCCAAACAAGATCTGTCAGAAGTCACATCACTAGGGCGGAGAGTACGAGATTCAGAGCTGCTGCCGCAAAGGACCTGTGCAAAGGCGGGGAAGGGGAAAGCAAGCCTGACGTTACGTTAGCAAGGTAAAAGGGGAAAGCTGTCTCAAAAACGTATCACCTGCTCTTCTGAGGGTCTGAGAGCGAGCAGCCTGACAGGGCAAGGATCCCACCTCTGCCTCCTGAACACTACCAACAGCTTAGGCAGTAGGAGGAGGAGAAGTCAGTACACACTGATGCCGGGAAAGGATTCTTCTACAACTTCAGAGAGGTCCTGAGCAGGCAAGGGCCTGACTGCCATTTGGTTTGGATACATCTGCTCCCGTGGCTTTCCAGAACTGGTTTCCCACTCCCTAATCCTGACTTTCCTTTCCAACACGCTCGTCTCCAGAGCAAGGACCAGCTCTGCAGCCAGATCTCTGGGTTGGGACAATGCCCGATCCCAGGCTAACTTTGGTCTTGACTTGGACCATAAGGGGTGCATTCAGCTCTTTTCTGGGGGGAGGCAGGAACTGTTCCTAGCGAATCGCTCCTTACCTAAAAAGCAAAACTCTCTGCACTTCGGCAGGGCTTTGTAGAGCTCACCTAGTTCTGGCATTGTCCAGAGCAAGAAACAGATCTTCCAACCTGGCCTTATTCCAGATGAAGATCAGCATTCCCAGCACCACATCACATCTTCCAGCTGAGCAGAGATGCCCAGCCTTGCTGGGACAGAGAGCCAAAAGGAGAAGACAAGCATTGGTTTGTATGAGAAATACAGAAGTTAACCTAAAGGAGGGAATTAAGCCAATCGAGAATGGTCGTGTTCTGCTGTGAGGAACACACTTAAAGCAAGAGGAAAAGCAGACAACCACAAATCCAGCAGCCTTCAGGTTACGTTCTGGAGCTGCACATAAGTAGGACAGGCAGTGTCCAGACCAGGGGCAGCACTGCAGCACTCCGGGCCCGCACAGCTAACTAAAATGAGAGCTTTGCTGCCATTTCAGGATCAGGATGCAAGGTGCTATGACGCTGAATACTGCAGGCATTCCCCCGGCATTTGGGAAGATACTGGCAGCTCCCCAAGCTTTGGGCAGTGCAGCACCAAAATTAGGCTCCATGGGATATACTGTATTTTCCCCATCCTTGACAGATGCTAAGAGCTTTCCCCCATGCACACTTATGCATTCAATTTATATTCATGCATTAGAGCCGGTTTAATAGTGCTGTCTATCATTTAAACTTGGTGTAACTGGGTGAAGTTTCCAACTCAATATGACCTGATGTATCAAACTGCACTCAGTTTACTGAATTGATTTATATCCAAATGGGAAAACTAAAAAGCGTTGAGTGCCGACAGCATTCAGGAAGATCATTTACAAACGCCTTAGTCACACAGCCAGAGCAGGTTTTCTCTCATTACGCCACTGCAGACTGCAGGAGAGTCCTTCCAACATGCACGAGCAGCAGAAGAGAAGGCATCACAGCCATCACCGAGCTGAACAGCACAAAAAGCAGAGGGGAAAGAAACAGAGCAGGGAACCCTGCACTCGCAGCGCTCGGCCAGCGCTTGCAAGCGGGGCTGTAACCCTGATGCCAGATGTTATGTGCCTGCTCAAGGGCAAGCGGGTTCCTTTGCTGCAGTCCCGTACAGAGCTGCACTAAGAACCAGGGCTTCAGAAATCTGACTGCATCTGTGACCTGTTTTCTGGCTGGCGCCTACACATACAGAGAAATCCAGTGGCTGAACACAGATGTCCTTTCCTAAGAGACACCAAGAGCCTAATGCTCCCAAGTTTGAAATGCCTCAGGCTCAACTGGGAGAGGTATTGAGTGGCTTCTTCCCAGCTGCAACGGGCCCGTCAGCAGCACTCACCAATTGAAAGAAAAATCTTAACACACAAAATAGGATCTATTTTTCCATCCACCCCTCCAGGAAAGAAAACTCAACGGAACTGAGCAGGCTGCCACGAAAATAGTGCTGTGCCCATACCAGCGCGAAGGAGAGGCTGGCACACAGCATCCACGATGGCTCCAGCAGATCCTCCAGCAGAGCACTGGCCGGCGGAAGGGGAGAAGGACAGATGGAGAGAGCTCACGGCCTCTTCGGACAAAGCGCAGAGCGTATCCCTTTGCATGCAGCAGTAGCTGAACTCAGTTCACGACGAGAGGCAGAACGAGCAGCCTGCAGTTTGAGATGCTGCCAGATGGTTGGCAAAAGGGAGCCTAAATCTGTCAGCAGAGACCAGCCTGCTCACAGCCAGGTTTCAGGGCTCTGCAGTCCTCAAACCCGAGATCACTCACTTTCCTCGTGGGCACACAGGAATTAGTGTTTCGGCACAGAGGACCCTTCCTCGCCATCTTCGCTAATCTCTCTACCAGAGACTCGCGTGCTTTGGATGCTAGGCGCAAGAGGGGGATTCAGAGAGCAAACACAAGGGAGGCAGGCGACAGGGCAGAGAAGACAGGAGATACCCCATGCCCTCATCCATGAGGTTGTACTTTGCTAGAAGGTGCCTGTTCAGTAAAATAAATCTGAACCTTACCTCCAGTATTTAAAACGCTTATGAAGCGAAAAAAGCAGCCCTTCACCTCTAGTGACCGGGACAGGGTGGGCTCCCTGCGTGATCTGACTGATCAGTATCTTCACTGTAACCTTGGTTCAGACATAACTACTATGAAATTGCACTTGGTGATTGTCTCGTTACACTTTTTTTGTCCTTCCTAAAAGTAGATTTATTTTCTGTACAAACTTGGCTTGAAATATAAACCACATAAAATTCCCATTGAAAATAATGAGAATCCAGTATCAAAGATGAAGTCTCAAGAGAGACAGGGTGGGGGGAAGAAGCAAAGGAGAGCAAGGGTGGAGGAAAAGAAACAACAACAACAAAATGAAAGGAGAAGGAGAGCTGTGAGAAGGGGGGGGACAGCAGGGAGAGCTAGTCTCCCACATCGGAGTCCCGGTCACCGATCAGCCAGAGGATGTGAAAGCTGAGAGCGAGGAGACCTGTTCCAATCAGGTCTCCCAGCGCTGTCAAGTATGGGATGGAGAAGTTGTCAGGATCGAGGTCCCTGCCCCACATCCAGTGCACCATCCAGTCAGCAATGTACAGAAGAATGAGAACCTGGAAGGCAGGAAGAAAAGAGCCACATCAGCCACAGATCCTGACCTCTGCAATCCCAGCCTTCGTGGAACATCAGCTGGGGCAACTCCACCTGGACAGGCCAGGCTCAGAGACGCAACCTCAACCCAAGGAACAGAGCTGGTGGCAGGTCAGAACCACGTCGCTGAGCACTGCAGTCCAGGCATTTAATGCAGGCTGCATCCCCAAAGCAACTAGTACAGCACAAAGAGGAACTTGGTGAGTTTCAGTGGGCCCCTGGGCATCCAAATCCCCTGCATCCTTAACAGCTTCTGCCCTATCCTTCTTTAGCTTCACATGTCACCATCAAATTTAGGCTCAGAAGGGAGAACACGGGCACCCAAACACCAAAAAGTCTAAATTTTGCATCTCGTTTTTCAGACCTAACCAAAACAAGCTCAGAGAGATATGGGGCAAAGAGGGGACTCAGAAGCACACAGGATGCTCAGGAAGGGACAGCAATGTCTGGCTTCCAGAAATAAAAGAGCAACTGCCCAGCAGCTGAAACTACCAGAGTGTGACCTTCTCCCCCATCTGCTTCAATGCAGTGAGAGGCTCGTATCAATATCTAAAGACAGAAGAAATCTGCATTGGATCCTCTCAAGCCTTAGGTCTGGGACAAGGATTTGAAGTGGCCACAGGCCTGTTGCTAATGCCTCTGGTGTCTCTGGGGCTGGGAGGGTCTCGCTCAGGACACAGCGGAGCTCAGGACCACAGCAGTCAGCACACGGCGGTCCCTCTGCTGCCAGCTCCCGCTCCGGTGCTCCCAAGCCTGCAGGCTGCTCACAGCAGTGGCTCTGCAGAGCGGCTGCGAGCGGAAGCCCCCTCCAAGTGCCCAAACACCCAGCAGGAGTTCACAACCTAAATTTAGCCTCCTGGATGACAGCACTCTGCTCTCGCCTCTGATAGATGCTCTGACTCATTTCCTCACGCTGGCCTCGGTTGTTGATTTTAGGGGACACTGAAACCAGGCACAGCTTCCGCAAGCGGAGCGGGTGAGCGAGGGGGAGTGTAGCTGGGCTTAGTAGGAAACTCCCTAACCAGAACGTCTCTCCCTGCTCTCCTATGCAGGCAGCCAGACTCCTGCAAGTGGCCACTGGATTTCTGCAGCATGAATACCCCGGTCTGTGTATGTTCCTCAGAACAGCCATCGTTATGGGCTCACACAGCTCCTGCGAGGAGACCAGGAGCCCCGCGCCACAGAGCCGGCCGGTCTCTACCCTGCATGCGAGGCAGGGAATGTGCAGGACAAGCCACACGAGGCATGGGGTCCCTGCAAACTCCACATCCTATTTTCTTCACCAGCAGTTTTAAAATTGCTAAAGCACCTTATAGGACAGATTAACACACAAGAGGTAAACACTTCTGCTATCAGAAGGACTTAAAAGAGACAAAAGACAGATTCAAAACTTGCCAAGAATGGTAGGAAGGAAAACTTGTGTGTACAGGTATCAACAAAGAAGGATTTACTCAGTTTGATACCGGCTCATTTGACAAACACAATCTACTTGGCATACCTCTCCCCAGCTCATAAATCTCTTACCTAGGGATAGGGTATATCGCAGTGCCTTCAGCAGTGTATCTACGACTTAACTGGCTGAAGAGGTCCCCACTGCAGGTGACATGGCAGTGTCCCCTTATTCCAGCCTGAGGGGTTACAGCCCCTGGAAGGGCTCTGGCTCACCTGGAGAAGTGCAGCTGTCATGTAGAAGACTATGAAAATCAGGGTGAGCGTAGTGTGTCCACCTTGCATGGAGCTGATGGTGTAAAGGAAAACCAAGTGTCCAGGCACCACCAGAAGAAAGAGCACACGAGCAGAGCGAGAATTCACATCTGCAGGGAAACAAAGATGGAGTTCAGGATTAAGATAGGCTTGAAGACACAGAAACTCTGCAGCCTCCCTAGGCTCCAAGGGACAAGGCAGCACAACTACGGTCAAATCGGAAGCAGGGACCAGCACACCAGACCCTCATCTCCACACTGCAGATTTAGGCTGGAAGGCAGCACCCTGAATGATGACCCGACTGTCAGGATGCCCAAGGACTCTTTGCACCGAGCTCCGTAGGAGAGCTTAATTCTGTCCCCAGAGCAAAAGCTGTTCTCAGACCTCAGCTGCCAAAAGGACTCACGTCCCACCTCTGACAGTGCTCAGTACAGAGCTGTCAAGAATTTACAGCAAATGTTGAATTTCCTTGGAGCTCTGTCTGCACCTTGTCTGGTGATCAGTTTCCTAACAGATCACCACCACACTGGAGACCTCTCATCCCTCCTTGCTCTTCACAACAGCCGTGGCCCAAAGGGCCAGGACCAAGGCTGCAGGCTATCAAGCCTCTCTAAGGAAGCTGGGAGAGTAATAACCTCTGCTTGCACTCTGTGCTGGAATGCAAGTTTGGGCTGTGCTCTGCCACACAACTGCCACAAATAACAGAGCTGTTAGGAAGCCTTCGTAAATGAGAAGCTTTCTGTAACTGCAGCTCTATAAGCCCAGCAGAGCTGCAACACTCAAGCAGCCTCAAGGCAGGTTTCAGTATCCTGGGTACATCTGGAAAAGATTTAGAGGGTGGAGGATTTACAGCATTAGACAGTCAGGGCACGGGACTTCTGCACCATGTTTTCCTCATCCAGCAGGGCTACGTCCCCTCGCACAGCGGCTTTGCTAAGGGTCTGACCGTCTCTAGAGGGCAGGCCAGGCCAGGCCAGAAGACCAGCCACATCCCTGAGCTGACAGCGCCTCGGAGCAGACTTCAGCCACCATTTCCTGCGACAGTGCTCCAGCGACTGTCACAGACAAGTTTAGCCAGCCAACTGCAGCAACTGCTGCTGGCAGAAGTCAATATCTTTCAACACCCGACTTGGATACCTGAGCTGAAGAAAGTGCTGCAAGGGCTGGGGCACTTGCGAGGGGCTGTTTCGGAGCTCTCTCCAGGCATCCCACTCATGTGCAGGTAAGTGGAGATGCGACTAGCCTGCACTGCCACCAGGTTGCCACCCACACCTGCAGATAAGGAGAGAGCAGTAAGATGATGTCTCAAACACTTTAAAGAGAAAGAGCTATTTTCAGCTCAGCAGATCTGGAATTGCCAGGTGCTGGAATAATGTAGGACAGTCTATTTTTGACCCAAATTCCACTTCTGCAGGATGTAAAAAGCTGAGACAAAGCACACTGTTCTATGGTTTCCCCTCAGTAAAAAAGATGCAATTCTATTACTGCAGCTTTGATTGGAAGAAATACGTGAAACAAAAAAATGACAAGTCAGCCACCAAAACAGACACAGGAAGTTTAAAACTATTATTTTGTGCATGAGGCATAATGAAACTGTGGAACCCACTAGCACAAGATGCATTGGCTCAGAATTAACTCTGTTTATTGCAAAAAGTAATGAAAAAAGGAGTTTCCCTGGTTCATTAGGCAGAAAGGAAGTCAGAGCTTTACACCAGAAGCAATTAGATTTCCTGATTCTAAGTTGCAAATCCAAATCTTTATGTCACCAGGTGCCACAAGGCACAAATCTTGGAAGACGGGGGTCTTCCACCAGCCATGAGGAATCAGGAAATGAAGACATTTTATGTGGGGCCCTTGGAAAATGTGGGTTTTAGGCAATAGCCTCCCAGGCCAGTCACCCTCCGGTGAAAGGCTGGCACCAGAGGGAGCCATGCTGCTGTGAAGCTTGGGTCTAACCACCATCTCTCACTGGCAATCAAAGAGAATTAGTCTCCTTAATCTGCCCGAAATAAAGCACAAGGGACAATTCCGCTGTCTGCCAAGAGTCTCCAAGAGCTGCAGTTCCAGAGTGGAAAGGAACTCACCATTAATAACCGGTGTGAAGACAGCCATCCCAGCAAAGTTTGGATCTGAGACCGTTCTGTCCAAAATTAAACCCCCAACACTGCAGAGGGAAGGTTGAAGAGGTCAGTGCTGAAAGCTCATTAGGAAACACTCACAGAAAGCACTGAGGGTTCTCTCTGCTGCAGTGTGTGCACCCAAGGGTGATATATATACCTATTAACATGCACCTATGGTTGTTGCACATGATTTTAAGCCTCAATATTTGATAACGGAAGACAGTTTTAGCAGGATGTTTTCTCACTGCTGCCAAAACCCATCAAAGACTAAATCCCCAAACGTACAGTTTACTGCAACACAATAATCAAAAGCAATCCTGCCCTGCAGAGGGCAGAGGCGGCTCTTGTGCAGAAGACTGCTAAATGTGTTTACTCCGTGGCCAGGCCACAGCCTCCCTGTGCAGCAGCTGGGATACTGCTAAGGCCCTGGATTCCAGCAGTCAGGTGCTTAATCACTCCTGTGCCTCGGGACCTAGAACCCCGTGTCTTTGTCTAGAAAACACAAAATAGCCTCCAGTTTCCTGGCAGTCTGGACCGTGGAAGCACCAGAGTTTGGTTCCCTCTTGTTCCAGAACCTACCAAGGGCTAAAAGGTTGAAAGGGCTGGGTGAAAGGGTGCGTCGTCTGTCTGTGTTTGGGGGAGAGGAACTCTTCCATGCCTTCCTACCTGCTAATAGCCATTGCGATAATGACCGGCTCCCAGCCAGAGTACAGCACCTCCCGAGTTGCTGCATTCTTCTTGGCAATGATGATCCAGATGGGCAGCAGAGCTATGAAGAAGGCGCATACCAAAGGATTCACGTAGGCTTTGCTCTCTGAGGGGGAAATAAGCAGAGGCAACAGATCAAGGACACATCCCGCTGCAGTAAGGTGGGGTGCTACTTCAGCTGAGCTCATCAAGCCTGCCTACAGACTGCTGTCACCCCTGGAGTCAGGAACTCTAGTAAGGACAGGCAAACTAGACCAGACCGGCCTCAGCTGTGCAGGACATGGCATTTCCTTCTCCTGGTGTACTCACGGGGGCTTTATCAACAGATCCAAGTGAGATCTCTTCAATTTCTAACTGCTCATTCCCACTTCCCACTCCTGGGCAAGACCTCCCAGTGTTGCTTCACCTTTGGCTGAACCTGGCTGAGTCACATCCCCTGCATCCCAGCCGCCAGGGAAGGAAGGTGGAGGGGAGGGAGGAGGAAGTCTTGAGTCTACAGCTGCAGCTCTGCACCGAGTATCTCCAGCTGGTGCTGACAGTACAAAAGATGAAATCCAAAGCTGCCTTCTCCCACTGCTTTAGCCACAATCAAGCCCCTGGCACTTGGAAGGAGACAACCTCTCCCTTAACACTTTACCTGGTAAGAAGGAAGTATGCAGATCACTGCCAAGACTGTCTGCAGCTACAAGGCAGTAAGAAGGTCCATTTCCTCCCCTTATCAGTTCTGACTAGGTCTCACTAACTGAGGTAGCTTCCAGGTCAGGCATCCTATATACCCCGAGAACAGGAAGGGCAAAGGAAGAGGGTGAATTGCGAGGGAGATGCAGCAGCACGTGGAAGGACCAAAGGCCTTTTGTTGCTCCTCACCCAGCTCTTTGTACAAGCCCCAGCTGATTCCTGAAAGCAGAGCCAGGGTGATGAGGTCCCCCAGGCTAGCAGCAATTGGTGTGGCGACGTTATCAGGATTGATCCCCATCTTCCTGGATCCGATGATGACCCCAATCATAATCATGCCTATGGCCAAAAAGAGGAAGAAAACAGGATGAGGCCAAGGACAACCCATCATTTTAGGAAGAGGTGCACAGAGGGTGTGCAGGGTCTGTCTCTCACCCAGAACAAGGGAAGCAATGAAAGCAGTAGCCACACTGCTGGCACAAAGCAGGACAGCATGGTCAATGCTGAAGTGCCCATCTGGGATCCATCCAAATACCACTGCTGCGATCGAGGCCAGGAAGCCAACCACAGTAGCCTGAACCTGAAAATCAAAACTAGACAGTCACCAAGAGGACTAGAGAGCAAAATGGTGCCGGGGTGAGGGGAGAGGGAAACACCACCCAGGGTACCATCATTTCAGGGGGATTAGCATCTAGCAGGGAAACACCAAGTCTCGCGTGTAGAGCAAACTGTTACAGTAAGATGACTGGGGGACAAGAAGCTGACGATACCAGAAACCAGGCATTTGAACCTGACACTTGTCACAGTTGGCTTACACCAACTACCAATACTCCCACTTTCTTCTTCTTTCATATTTCCTTACCTGTATCAGAGCCATGTTCCCTGTTATCATCTTCCAGAGCTCTTTGGGTGTATCCATTTGGCCAATATTAGCCTGCAAGAAGACATCACAACGTCACTAAAGACAGACAGCATTTTGCATTTGCCAGCTACGCAAGTTTGTGCCAGGAGCAGGAGAGAATAATGACCTCAAATCCTCAGCTCTTACAGAAGAGCAATTCAGCAGAAAAGGTGTGCGTGTCCGTGTGTGCACACATGTGTGTACAGCTGGGGCACAGATCCGCAGTAACATCCCAGTCTGTGACACGCAGTTCTGTGAAAGTCACTTGGGCTTTGCACCCTGGGTAACTACAGCGCCTCTTCCAACAGTTACGCTGGTTTGGTACTCCAAACACCAAAGCTGTTCCTGGTCTCAGCGTCAGCACGCTCTCCCACCCAGTTGCAGGAATGGGCTGACACTCTCCTACGCAGCAGGAATGGAGCCAGACCTACTACAGAGGGGATTTTGAAGGGAGTGTAAAGGGGAATCGATGTCAGGAGAACATCTGATGAAAATCTTGCAAAAGCAACAAGATATACTTTGTCCCCATGCAGAGTCACGCACTACCCCGTATTTACTCGTTGAATTCACTCCACTGGTGATCAAGCCAAGCCTGGCTCAGGCCCAGCTGGGTCATGCTGCCCCTCAGGTCAGCCAGCCAGGAGAGAAATTGGGGTGCACAGACTCTCAGGTCAGCTATCTGCGTGCCCCAGCTCCGACACGGACCAAGGCCAGAGTAGCATCACGTGGGCAGAGGAAGCTGGCAGCAAGAACTACTGTTTCAGTTAAAAGCTGCGTAAACAAGGCTAATGCCACGTGGAGACCTACTGAGTAGCGGGAACCAGCCATGGCACACGGGTCATCTGGCACCGCTACAACTGCGGGAGATGCTAATCAGACTAACCAGAAGAGACGGAAAGTTGCTTTAATTCCCTGGCGTACGATCCAAAATAACCCAGCAGAATCAATGCAGGTTGCTGGTTATTGCAGAGCATAAGGGTTCTGCTCTTCCCCAGCACCTTCTAGGTCTTTATGGAAAGTTGGAAGAATGGATAAGCAGAGGGTATAAGCTTATATCCAGTCTTGTATTATTAGAAGCTGATTAACATGGACAGGAAACAAGGGAGAGGCTCAAACAATCTGAAGTGGTAAATGCGTGTTAGAGTTACTGGCTGACAGTGACAAACTCAAACTTCTGCAATACAGCAGCAATTTCTTCCTCTCAGGTTTCCTTGCTGGTCTCCACAAAAAACCAAGAAGTCCGTGATCAACTAATGCTTCTGCTCTCCTTACTGCATGCGCTTGAGAGAACTGCCAGCTCTTTTCAACCAGCACCGAGATGCGCCCATCTCTGGAGTGAATTATTCTCGTCAGTTTAGTGGAGAGGAGGGAGGAATGGGGGAAAACCAACAAGAAGTTGATTGGAGTAGCACTGAGCACATCCAGCACAGGAATTTGAGCTCCATATGAAGCCTGACCTTAAAATTCCAGCCACATGGCAATTAGGTTGGGATTAACATAACCTAGCTGTAGTCACTGGCAACAGGATTTTAATCCTTTAACTAATGGGAGAGTTTTGCTTCTTAATTGTGAAAGGAATTTCTGAGGTGCCTTAATGCAACGTTAATTAGAAGCCCGCAGTCTGAGAAACCACTCCAGGCTGCTTTCCTGTGGAGAGAGCACGAGACCCGCACCGTGAAGCCCTAGTCAGAGGGGAGCTCCCTCCGCACTCCTGCACGTGGGTCCCCCACGCTGGGAGAGTAACAGGGCAAGGGAAAAAAAGGAAAGCCCAAGAGATTGTCCTATCCCACCATGCACAGATACAAGGAGGTAGAGAGCAAGGCTAGGGGATTTGTGTCGAGGCAGCACGACCTTCTTTCCTGCCAGGGCAGAGGAAAGCAGAGGACAAAGCCTGGGTGTTGGCCCATGAGGCTAATGCCACCCCACAGCCGTCAGCTCAGGGGCAGGACGAGGCACCAGGAGACCAAGCCGGTGCAAGGACCACTGGGCACAGACAGGCAGGCGAGCCGGGCAGGTACTCTCTGTGCCAGTTTCCTCGTGACCCTGCTGCAGCCACCAGAGCAGATAGGGGAAAGTTTTGCATTCCTGTGAATTTCTGCACAGTCTCGTTTCTCTGCCAAGCCTGCCCCAACATTGCTCCGTGCCAGCCCCATAAGGGAAGAGGATGGAGAAGTGCCGTGCTGCCTTTGTCCCAGGAGAGCCAAGCACTCACCCTGAAAAGCCCGTGCTCAAAAAGTGCAAGCTGGCCAAGGCCAAGAGGGAGAGCAGCCAGTGTCTGGGACAGCAAGGATCCTGACATGATCCAAACAATAGTGAGCGAATAAAACAAAGGGATTTGTTTCGCAGAATGAAGGGACAAACAAAGCTCAGCGTGCGACACAAGCTGCCGTGCTCAGCTTCTGTCCCTGCCAGCCCTGGCACCAGAGCACAGCTGGGCCAGGGGCAGAGCAAAGCCTCCCAGCAGCCTTGTCCTCCCCAGCAGTGCCTGGGGAGAGGAGACCAGCACTGAGGCGAAGCAGCCATAGCCCAGCTTTTGCCAGGTAATGCTGGCAAAATCCCCCAGGCAGCTCAGCACCCCGCTCCTTCAGAGAACGAAGAGGGCTGAATCCAAGGAGGAGGTGGTCCCCACATCGGCAGGAATTGGCAGGCAGGGGCTGGGGTGCAGAGGCCAAGCCGAGGGCTAGTCCAGGGAAATGCTGTTTGCCTTCCTGCTCCCCAGGGACTGCAGGGACAACCTCAGACTCTACAGAATACGATGCTCATGTGCCACTGGTTCAGTGGATGAGGGCAGCATCCCTTAGGGTACATAGAGGGAGCTACTGCATGAGGGACAAGAGGGGCTGCCGGTGACAAAGCAGCTCAAAACATTGGCTCTGCTGCCATCCAGGAATGCACCAGAAACCTTGGGCCTCAGAGGCCAACAAGAAGCTGCTGAGGAGCAAAGAGTCACAGCTGGCATCACCCCATTGCTCAAGATGGAAGAACAAGAGAGGACCCAGGAGAGCAGATATAGAGAGACCTTTTCAACACTCTCCTGTGCTTTCTCCTGCAGCAACCAGTAAGGGGAAGGCTCAGAGGAAGGGAGCACGCTAAGAAGCAGCTCTCTGCTAGCTATGCTTGCTGCTACCACCCAGGCAGACAGCTCTCCATCCCTACATCTCAGTGAGCACTTTTGGAGCAGCTCTTGGGCTGAGGCACGTCAGCTCCTCTGCACTGTCAAGGCCAAGACCAGGCTGCTTGCTGCAAGGGCTCTCTCTTCCAGCAATTCACAGCACAGAGCCAGTAGAGTTAAAAGCTTGGCAGCAAGCAGCTAACACCTTGCAGATGCAAGATTCAAAGCTATACATACTCCCATCATGGGAAACACAGAAGCATCAGGCAGTCACTTGCTGTCATGCTCGAGCAGAAGATGCTTTACAGAAGGAAGGAGTATTATTGTCCCTGTTAGGAGAGGATGTCAGTCTCTCTCCAGCGCCGCTCAGCTACAGAGACAGACTGCTGTGTTATAGAAACATTTAAACACAATGCAATTCATTTACAGCTGGACTAACACAGTATTCTGAGGAGCTAACAGAGCCTGCCCCCATCTCTCACAGGGAGCTCACTGTTTCACAGGATTCAGACTGAATTCTAGCAAGAGAAATGCCCAGCCATGCCTCTCCATCAACTTCAAGAGGCTGCCAATCCACCTGCTAGCTCTCACTGCAAGGTCCCCTCCATTTTAGCCTTTGCCGTACAATTCTCTCCAGGCTCTCTCATCTCCTAGCCCTCCTGAACCTGGCTTGTTTTAGCCTGCTTTGATGACATGCCTGCACCCAGCTTCCTCCTGAAGAAAACTGGATCCAAGCAATCCAGACATTAAACTGCCAAAGCCAGCTCACGCAGCATGCCTCCAGGCCCACAAGCAGCCATGACAAGGAAGTGAACTGTCAGCAAAGCTTAAGGACTATTAAGCCTTCAAATCTGATCAGTCCAGTGGGATGAAGACACCTTCCCGGCATGCTAAACTCCAGGCTCTCGTTTCAGTGGTCACTGACTTCACAGGCCCATGCACAGAGAGATTATTGTCTGCCCAGCCACCACACACACATATGCCTTCCCTCCCCTTCCCAAACCAGGTATCCTGCTCCCTCCCTCAACTCCCTGGATACTCACAGCTGTCGACAGGCGAGACGCCAGAGTCATCTCTAGGTTCCCCTTCAGGCCCAGTAATGCAGGTACTAAGATAAATACCTCAGTCACATATTTGAAGACATCCCAGTGCTGCAAGATTAAAACAAAAAAAAGACAATTAAAAATCATCATGGCTGTTAGAAACCTTTGCTTTGGACTGAGTGTCACTTGCTCATCCGCCTTTGCAACCTGGCACTGCCCGTGTGTGGCCCTGAGCAGACAACCCAGTTCCGCTTCTGGTGCCACACTCTGAATTTTGCAGCGATTTTACTGTTTTTGACATTCACGTAGTAGTGACCACATGTTCCTGCTGAGCTTAAAAACCGGATCTCAGCCCGCAGCTTTCAGTTAAAAATCCCCCAAAGATTAACCACTGACAAAATGTTTATGCATACAGAGGCCAAAATAGGGGAAGATGAAGAGACTTTGCCCAATACTTGCAGTTTTTGGCAGAATCGAGTACTGAAGGTCGGTCAGTCTCAGCTGAGAGCCATTCCCTACATGTGTGTCTTACAAATACATTTTGGAGCAAGGCATTGCTGCTCCCTGATCCTGCCAGCTCCAAAAAGATGCCCACTGTGCTCTCTGTTCCCCCCTACCTCACCGAGGAGATGCGTGCCCTCACCTGGCACCTACATTACTCAGGTATTTACTAACTACCCTGGTTCTGCAGTCAATTCAGGTCCCTTAGGTATGAGGCAGAATAGGCAGCCATGGTTATTTAGGAAAAAAGGAAGAGTAATTTCAGGGTAAGCAGTCTTAAAGGAGAGCAGCTGGCTTTTGTGAAAAAACAAAGCCACCCCGAAAAAACCTCACAACCACAGTTAAAAACCCCCGCAAACTACACAAACCTCATTGCCCGATTCTTTATTTTCATGAAGGTTTTGTAAGAAGGCCCTGTGTCCAACACAACTCCCACTTCCCACATTGCCTGACTGCCATACCCCTTAAAGGACACTGAGCACAGCTGGAATCGTGCTCTCAACAGCTGGCTGCTGCGCTGAGCACGTTAACGGTCACAGCTCGCTCAGCTTTCTTCCTGCAAATGTTACCTGCAACGGGCTCCATCTCTCGCAGCGCTCTCCTTGGCAGCGTCACACTGCCAGGCTAACTAGCCAACAGGGCACGTATGTCTTTCTAGGACAAGGAACACTATCGGCCAACACCTTACAGCAAATACGAGTCCCTCTACCTGCATGACTAATACCTTCCTGTGGGGAAGGACTTCAGTTATTTTTTGTTTATTTTTCCATACTTTGTGCTGCTTGCCTTCACCACTGCGCCAACAAATTCTAGTTTCCTGCGAGGTCCTTTGCAATACCACGTTCAAGCTGCACTCACTTGAAAAACCATTTGAGAGAAAACTGTTAACACAGGAGGAAGGTAAGTGCTTCAGATGGACGAACTGGGACCATTTTTCCTCAAAGGGAAAAAAACTGTTTTCCAGTCAATAAAAATCCCCTTAATGTTTCCGACAGCTTGGTAAGACAAGCTAGCCATGCTCTCCAGCTCCCAGGTGCACAGATGAAAGCTGCTCAGCTATTTCAGGCACAGCCACAACCCTCTCTCTGCTTGAAGACAAGGCTCCTGAGAATACCCGGGTTCCAGACTCTCCTGATGCAATGAACAGTCCTTTCCCAGCCGCTGTGATGGGCAGCACCTAAGGAAACCACCACGGTCCCTGCAGCCCCTGCTCCAACCACCCCGCATCCCGCTAACCTGAGCTCCTGACTTGGGAGACCGTTCCACCGCAGCCAGAGGCACTCCGAAAGGGTATGGCTCTGCACGACGCTCTGAGCAGGGGGACATTTGAGTTCAGCGCTCACTGCTGAGCAGGGCAGGAGAGAGAATCAGTCTGAAATACTTCACCTGACACAGCAGCACATCAGGCTGCGCTTCCTTTAAGGTCACATCTACGAATGGGCGACCTCGGCTCTCCTCAATCTATTTTTAGGCAGGCATTATGATTATTTTGCTGCTTGTTGTACCAGTGAATCCTTTGCTATGACTTCCCTTAGCAGTATCTAATCAGCAAGCAACACGCTCCCACTTCCCAGCAGGACAAGCTGGGTGTCACCATAATCACTTAATGAAAGGAACATCGTCATTAGTCAGACCGTAGGCTGGAAGCGCTGTGCAAAAGTTTCCTGGCTCTTTCTGCCTCCAGAGATCATAGAGGCAGGATCAGGCAATAGCTAGCACTCGTTCACAGCCCGCCCTCACCTCGTCCCAACCCTGGCTTTGCAAATTAACCTTTAAAGGAGGCTGCACTGCAAGCTGGTGTCAGAAGCTGCTGTAAGTGGAGCCTGCTAAAGCAGGTCCCTGAGCAAGACAGGGGTGTTCCTGGAGAAAGGAATAAAAGCCGTCTTCGGGGAAGGAAAACAAGGAGATTTCTGCAGACATCAGCAGCTTGCTCACTGCAAAGAGCAGGACCCATGGGCTCCTGCCAACTTTCTTAATATAAGATGTTATACAACACTAGTCTACGGGCATTTAGTGCGTCTCGAAGGCCTCCCTGGTTCCTGCAGAGAAGAAAGCTCCCTGCAGAGACGTGTGCCCATGATGGGGCTCCAAGGGGAGAACCAGAGCCAGACTGTTTGGGGTACACAAAAATGGGAAAGAGAAGAGGAAATATGAATTTAAGTTCAGGACATCGAGCTGTTAAAATCCCTTTCCCCCCTGTGACAGCCCCTCTGAGAAGCACAGAAATAAGCTGTTTTCAGGGGCGAGGAGGGAGGCTAACACAGCACGCAAGATCCTCCAAGATCATCCAGTCTGCTCCATACAAAGTCGAGCACACCGCACTGGGGAGTGAGGGGGATCCCAGCTGGCTTTCAGCAGAGCTAAGAGAATTACAGGGAGAGGCACTTCATCTCCAGCACCTCCTCCCTGCCCTCTGGGGAAGGGGAGCACAGAGACTATAAGCAATCTAGGTTTAACTTATTTCAGCTTCATTTTCTACTAAGCCTGTGGTCCCTTTGAACACAAAACTACCCAGATACCAGAGCCACCAGACCTTAGTCTCTCCCATGCAGCACTGGAGGGGCAAGATTGGACCTCAGCCTGCCAGAGGTTCTGGAAGAAACATCAAACCCCAGGTGGTGTTTTGCAGTTTCCTGCAGGCTTGCTGCCTTTCGGAAGCTTTGCACCTGCAGACAACAGATATTTCCAGGGTAACAGCTGCTTCTCAGTCTCTGTCATTTTCAGTCACCAAATGCAAAGTTAAGGCTTCCAAGAGTCATGAGTAACAGCATGGTTTTGTTCAGATTATAGCTGGATGGTGACTCGTGACAGCTCAGAGGGGAGGGATGTGCTGCAGGTTGGAGCTTTGACTGCCTTGGTGCAGCTGCTTCGCACAGCGTGCTTCTCCCAGCGCTCTCCCTCCAAAACGCCAAGGAACAAGCAGCCTTAACAGGAGAGCTACAGCTCCAGGGCTGGCACTCCCCGTTGGCCCCGGCTAAGACCCACCCCAGAGGGATGCTAACACCAGAGGTGGTCAAGCAAGGGAAATGAGTAGACTCCCTCCTCCACACAAAACACTGTCCATCCCATCCAAAGAATCTCCAGGGAGGAGACAAGTGTGGAAAAAAACCCAATCAGGGCTCTGCTGGGAGAGGGGACTGTGCCAATAGCCCTCTGCTGTACACAAAAAAGCAGCTGATATGCTCACATGTCACCTGGCCCAAAGGTCTCTCCAATCCCAAAGGGAGCAGAGGCAAATTCTCCTCCCAAGAGGCAAATTCATAGGGACACGTTAATGGGACAGCATGGCCAAAGGCCAGGGCTGCTTGTTTTCACAGCGGGGAGACCAATTACAGCTGGCTGATTAGTCTGTTTATCCAAAACAGAGGAAATTGAGTGTATGGAGCCCTCCATCCACCGCAAACCATGGCTGCATCCAAAGCAATGGGACTCCAGTCCGTCCCAGTGCCCACATGCTTCCCTCCTTTCATCCAAGGCTTTGTGTCTCTGGGAAGCCAGTTATCAAGGTCAGCTCCCCAGACTCTGCAGGCAAGCAAGCCGAAACCACACGCTTCCCATCTCCCTTTTCCACCCTATGGCATTTAGATGCCTCATTTAATCCCAAAGCTAAAGGGAGTTAGAGGAGTTGGCAGGACAAGCTGCACAGCCACACACTGAGCTGCTGTGGTACAGAGGAATTATGAAGCTTTATTTCTCATGGCCATGAAAAAAAAAAGGCAGGAGAACACAGCAGTATGCTGCAGTATCCCACCCCTGCCCTGCTCCTCCCTGACCAGAATGGCTGTTCCTTCTCCAGGAAGGACTTTAGGCTGGGTTCAAATCACTGGCTCTGGGAAATTGCCAGAAGAGCCATGCATGAGTTTACAGGGACCTTGCAAAGGGAAACATGCTTGAAATGTCTTTCTTTTTAAGAAAATTATTCTGGTAAATCTCTCCCGGATTAATTTAGCACAGCCAGCCTTTCCTGTTTTGCGTCACTTCGCAGCTCTCTCAACAGGTTGCATCAAGAGAAACCGTAAGGATGACCAGTGTGCAAAGGCTTGCAGGGAAATACCCATTAGGGGCATTCTTGCAAGAGAAGTGTCTGCTTGACCACACACAAATACAAAAAAAGCCTGACTTACCCTACCGGCACACAGCTTGGGTGGAGATGATCGTAACTGCCAGCAATACAGGCAAGTGACTGACATTCAAGTCTTTCTACGCCAACACTGCAAGGGCTTGCTTACCCCACTTAAACAAACAGAGGAGCTTCAAGCAGAGCATTTTTGGTTGACCACAATTCCAAAATGGCTGCCTCCTCCATCCAAATAGTTTCATAAACCTACACTGCATGGATGATCGAGTTTTGTGCCTTACTCACCATTTTGGGCTGGGCATCAAGACAACTCTGCACAGCCTGTCTTTCAGAGCAAAGGAGAAGAGGTTAAGCAGCTGATCTGCTGCCAGAGACACACGCTTGGAAAACTCATGCTAGAGAGACCGGCGCAGGAGCCACGGTCCGTGAAGCCACATTTGCCACATAAAACCTAAGCAAGCTGCACGGCTGTTGGGTTCCCACAGTGTCACCTATCACGAGAGACCTAACGAGAGATCATGCCTGGTAACGCGTTAGTTTTCATCCAACGGTAACAGCCAGCTCTCTAGCTGGCCCTTCCTAAGCATCACCTCCACACGCCTCTCGGGAAGAACCACCCTGTCAGCCCAGTTGACCCTGGCCGCTTCAAGAGCGCAAGAAGGCAGCGTAAGGGCCACTCAGGCAGCCTTCGACCTTCAGAGCGAGCCACCATGGAGTGTCCCGCACACACTGCGACAGGCGAATCATTAACCTGACTGGCACGAGCCTGGCATGCTGGAACAGTGCAGCAAACATCAAAGACGGAAAAGGGACACAGGACCTGTGGAACTAGTGACTGGAGCTGGGATGTCTACAGCCACCATCAGGAAAGCGCTTTATTTCAAGCCGTAACACACAGAGTAGTCTCAGTTCCCAGGCAGGTGCTTTGGCTCCACATGTACCAGCTACAACCTCCTCCTCTGAGCCGGAGCAGGGCAGCTGCGGCGCAGGGGTGCCCACAGCCTCTCCTCCCCTCACTCCAGACATCACTGAGGTCTCCCCCTGTCTCCCTGTACCCCAACTGGCACACAAGGTAACAGGCCTCCTCCCCTCATGGTTGCTACCTGCTGAACGAGCCTTGGCACTCGAGTCCCTCCTGACTTGGGATCAAGCCATGGTCTACAGAGACAAGATTCAGAGCCCAGTACCGTGCCAGGGAAGTATCAGTCCTACCTGCACAATGTCCAGCACCATTCCAGCAGCAACTGTCCCAAAGCCTGCCAGGAGGAACGGAAAGAGGACTTGCAGCCCGATGGAAAAGGAGGTCTCCTTGAGGGGCGAGGCTGGCTCAGGACCTCGGTCTGTGCTGGTGTCATCACTTTCATTGCTCTGGCTGCCATTTTCCAGCAGGGCATCTTCTTCTCGCACCCCTTTAGCATTGGCACGGGACTCCAACACCACTACTTCTACCCCGTCACTGTCGGGTCCCAGGAAATCTGAGGGCTCCACCAGCTGCCCCCGGTCTGGACTGGTCAGACAGTCCACGGCCACAACGGGCAGCACAGCCCCATTGGCCTGGTGGGTCTCCTGCTCTGGCTTGGAAGACATGCTGCAGAGAGGCTATCCTGACCTCCGGCTTGGTGGGCCTACAGCCAGCAGCTGTTCCAGAAGAGATCTTCTGCCAGGAGCTTATACAAATGGCCTTTCCAGCATCTAGAGGCGACCTCTCCTATCCCTGCTCGCCTGCCTTTGAGTGCAGAGACTGCTCCTGCAGCAGAGATCCCCATCAAGCAAAGTCCAGGAATGGAGGACACCAACCACTGAGCTAGAAGGGAACACTGCAGGAACCGGGAACTACAGTAAATTCACTCTAGTTCTCCTCCTCTCCAGCACTGTGCGGTACAGCAGCCACCAAGAAAGGATCCAAGCTTTTCTTCTTTGACGTATGACACTTTAGTGCATCCTTCTCCAGGTGTTCTTCCAGCAGCACAACTGCTGTGATGGGGCACACAAGGCAGAGAGAAAAACAGATGAAGTAAAGACTACTGAATAACATAGAAGCTTAAAGGGATAAGGAAGCAGAGAGCAGATATGAGAGGGACTGGCTTTCAGAGATGATACAATCCAGAAAAGCTCTTCTTACTACCAGGGCTTTGTCACTTTCTCCAGTGGCACTGTCCCTCTGCAGAATTTGAGTCTGAAGGCTCCTGTGGGCTTTTGCTCTGTTTCAGCCTGTTCTGTGCTCCCTGCCAAAATGGCCAGCAATACCAGCAAGCTCCAAGTGTCACTGTAGTCCTTCTCTTCCAGAAGAATTTCTCACCTTACAGCACGAGACAACGAGAGTTCTTATTTAAAGTAACAGCAAGTTCCCAGTTAAGGTTACTTACTGAGCTGAGCAGGCTGTAGGGTGGGAGCTGGCATTTGGACAGCCTCAGATTTAACGTCACTCTCCAAGAACTCGCCTTTCACCTGAAATATACGGGAGTAAAACGGATATTCTGTTGGGTCTCGTGGCAGCCAGCATAATGGCTCATTCATTCAACGTTTTCCTCCGACGTACGTCGAAGGCTGTACTATCCCCTTGGCTCTTTAAGCCTTCTTTCACAACCCCTGGCACACTTCAGGGGGGCTGTGTCAGGGGAGCTGGGGGGAAGAGCAGCTCTCTGCTCCCCGTGACCCAGCAGGGAGTGCCCAGGAGGGACCCCCAAGCCACAGGACAGAGGCACCCTGCCCGGAGGCCAAAGCTCTGCACAGAGCCACCGGGCACAACCGCGGCAGCCGCCGCTGCCTCCCGGGACCCCGGCACAGAGCCAGAGGAGGCCTGCGGACGAAGCGCGGGCACGGCGCGGCCCGGGGCTCTCCCCCCTCTCCGGGTGCCGCAGCGCTGGAGGTGCCGCAGAGCCCCGCAGCCCCATACGCGGCGGAAGCGCTGGCAGGCGAGCGCGGGGAGAGCAGGCGGCCCACGCTCCCGTTAGCCCCGCAAGCCATCACCTCTAGAGCGGAGCCGGCCGAGGCCCGGCGGCCCCGGGGAAGCGCTGCCCCGAGCAGAGTGGAGCTGCCCCGGCCGCCGGACCGACCGACCGGCC
>VYZW01032326.1:6267-19536 GCA_013401315.1 Balaeniceps rex | reverse complement strand
AGGAACCTAGCCCCAGGGAAGCAGGGCCAGTAGTGGCAATTACTTTTCAAAAATAAAAAAAAAAAAAAAGTACTTGGAGTCAGCACAGGTAAGGTGTCTATGCCTGGAATATTTTATGCAGAATCCAGAAGCCAAAACTGATTAGCATTGTTTGTTCAGTTAATGTAAGTAACAATCTTGGGAAAAAAAGTGTCGTAGCCTGACAAACATGAGCTATTTTTGGAGTACAAACTATAATTTCCCTCTTTCTACAAGCATCACAGATATACAGTATTTCAGAAGCAGCTGTGATCTAAGATCTTTCTCTTATACACACTAAAATAAGAAAATATCATGATTCTCTCCTTAATCATACAATTAAATATTTCCAGTCCTGCTCTCATGGACCCAGAAACCAGTTTATATCCTGCTCATGAGGAATTTTTGTTTAGCATTTGTAAGCTCATTAGACAGGTTTTTGTTTTACACCTAGCACAGTGGGAATAAAGGGTATGGCTGGTTCTCCTATAGGTTACCACAATACAAAATGTGTTTAAAGGCAACAATTCTTTACAATTTAGCAGCTTGCATGAGATTCCCCAAATCGTCTTTAGTAGCCAAACAAAAAAACTTAACCCAAAACATGATGTTGAAGAAACAAAAACTCAGTTTTAAAATATGTAGCCCTCATTTCTGGCTTATTTCAAAATTGAACCAAAGGAGTAGGGTGAAAGCAAGGAGAACATGCAACTAAGAAACCGAATGACAGTCATCAGCATAATGAGAAGAAATTATTGCCATGTCCATGCTGGATTTTATCTGTTCCCCTTCACTGTCTCTCACAGCAAATGACTGAAATTACTGCATAATATAGCTTTTGGGCACAGTATGAAATAGCAGAGGAGAAAAGGAAAGGTTAGAAGCTTAAATCTAGGAAATCGTTCAATCCCTCTGCTAGATTTTTGGCATTAATAGGACCAGGTTCATTCAACTGGTTTAATTATCAAGAACTTGAAATCAAGGCGTTGTGATGACAGTAGAATATATTCATTCTATGAAGAACCTACAAGAGCTCTAGACCTCATGAAAAGCTCATAGGTATAACCTACTGGCAGAATTTGGCTCTTTATATAACGATATCAGATTGTGTATGAAAAGTTTAAATGAGGTTTGATTTTTCATCTTACTGGGAAAAAAAAAAATGGATCTCACCTCCTTGTATGCCTACATGGAACAAATAACACTGATCCTGGTGAGTAAAATCAACTTGTGGCAGATTTCTTTAATATTAGCACACATCTATGCCACTCTAAAAAGCTTTTTTTAGGATAATGAGTCATGTTTTTATTATTCTTTATTAACTTGAAGAAATTATTCATCAGCATTAATCATGTGAAATTATTTGCACTTGGCTCCCTTCAGAGCTACGAGATAAAAAACTAACCCTTTCACTACATCTCAGCTGGAATGTAGAAGTATCCATTAAGGCACTATAGATAATTGTATGACTTGTAAACATATATTATCTGTGTTTGCAGTGTTGGGTTATCTAAAAGAAATGAGTTGCTTAAATCTGGATAAATACAGATTTACAGTTCAGGCTATTTAATGATTGAAAATTTTTCCAGGAGTCCATCCACTCAACCTCTGACAGCAAGCAAAGGAAAGCTGCAAGATGACAGCTGGTCATGGGCATGAGATAGCCACAATTTGAAAGTAAAGTGATAAAAGATGCTGATTCTCCCTCTTCCGCCAGCTGATGTCAGCAAAAAAACCCCTCAGGGATTACAGTGCACTTGGACTGCTTGCTCCATTCCATGCTAGTCACTTAAGCTTCCACTGCAGTGTTTAAACAGAAATTTGGCTGCTTATAGGCAACGAAAGTCTGTCTTCCTTTCATCTCCCTCCCTTCCCTTATTTTCTCATCTGAAATATTGTGCAAACACTGTCAAATTCTCAGCACAACAAGGTTATGTATTTTGTTTATTCTCCATTTTCTGTATTATTCCTGTAGCCTTCCTCAATATATTATCACAACCTCGTTATTTCCCCTTGCTTTCTTTCCTCTTTTTTCCATGATAGTAAAATAAATAGTGTTTCTTTATATATAAAAGCAATAAAATGAAAGAAACCATTAGTTCTGAATGCAGGAGAACACTGTAAATAGTTTCTTAATTAACTGTTGCTCTTCTGCACATTCATTGTCAGTCTTTGCAGGCTGCATGAAATCTCTTTATCTGGGTGTACTGAATTCTGACTTGTCTTAGGATGAGAAAGAATAAACATGAGGGTTGAAATGTCTCCTATGCCAGGAGTTCCCCAACTCTTTCTTTCACTGCTGGATGACGCTGCTATTGGTCATTACATTTCAAGAGGCTTACATATCACTTAAAGTACAAAAAGCTAGTTTGGAAGTCTCTGTTGCATGGCAATGCAGGTAAAATTTGGCATTGTTGTAGTAGCAAGAGGAAGAGTGGCGACTGAAACAGAAACTTCATACCAAGTAATGCATGCAGTTGCTGGTTTTGGCCAGATTGTACTGCCTGCTTTGTCTTCCTCAATCCTTTGGTGAAAGACACTAGAGATTTACAGATTTATTCTCCTCTGGCTCTGATACTCTCCAAGTACGTGGCACAGAGCAGCATATTCTACTTTGCTGTTGACCCAGGACAGGGTAAAGGCTGTAACACAAGACTGCAGTGCGGAAGTGTGCACGTTTCAGTGGTAAGCTCAAAGGAAGCCTGCAAACCAGCTCACCGCTTTCTAACTGATTAATAGTACCCATGACACACTTTCTCCAAAACTTTAACATGCAGCTGGCTGATAAGCCATCCAAAAATCTACAGCAGGAGGGAAACTACTGCATCAACATACTGTAAGCACCTCTCTTGGTTTAACCCCAGCTGGCAACTAAGCACCGCACAGCCACTTGCTCACTCCCCCCTGGTGGGATGGGGGAGAGAATCGGATAGGTAAGAGTGAGAAAACTCGTGGGTTGAGATAAAGACAGTTTAATAGGTAAACTAAAAGCTGCAAATGCAATACAAAACAAGGAATTCATTCATTCCTTCTCATTGACAGGCAGGTGTTCAGCCATCTCCAGGAAAGCAGGGCTCCATCATGCATAACAGTTACTTGGGAAGACAAACATCACCACTCTGAATGTCCCCGCTTCCTCCTTCTTCTTCCAGCCTTTATTGATGAGCATGATGTCATATGGTATGGGATATCTCTTTGGCCAGTTGGGGTCAGCTGTCCCAGCCGTGTCCCTTCCCAACTTCTTGTGCACCTCCAGCCTACTCGCTGGTGCGGTGGGGTGAGAAGCAGAAAAGGCCTTGACTCTGTGTAAGCACTGCTCAGCAATGATGAAAACATCCATGTATTATCACCGCTGTTTTCAGCACAAATCCAAAACATAGTCCCATACAAGTTACTATGGAAAAAAATTAACTGTATCCCACTCAAAACCAGCACACCACCATAGGGGGCCTACAGGCGTGGACCAAACGATCAGGACAGGTGCATAACAGACAAAAACATCCTGCACAGGGACATTCTCAAGATTTCTGGTACAGACACAACATCAGACAGTACTGATATTATTTGCCATGGCTGCCTTGCAAACCTTGTCTTTGGGGTCTGGCAGCCTACAATGTGGCAGGGATTTCAGACCACACTCCCCCGCCAAGGAGTGCCTTTCACTCAACTATTATAAACTGTGGTTGTTCCTATGGTTAAAGTGTGCAGACAAGAATCTGATGCATGCACTAAAATCCAAGACATTTACTTAGGATTATCGATCATAATACACAGTTAATATCACCTCTCCACATTTTTCAGCCTGTCTGAATCCCTGAGCACCACTAATGAATAGTGATCAGGCAATTAGTTCTTGACAGATGTTCTTTTCTACCACTAGCTTCTGAATATAGCAAAGATTTTAGAAATGGTAGCTCTTGTAGAGTATACCTGTGCCATTTTGGTATTTCATGCCATGTCTACCTCTAAGAGGTTGTTATAATGTGCAGATCAGACATCAGGGACTGAGCAACATGCAGTTAGCTCAGTCATGCAAAACAGTGAAGAAGATCAGCAGTGCCTAAAGAATAACAACTTGTTTGTCACATCAGGACAAAAATCACTGAATACCATACCAAATGATGCAGATGGTGAACCTATTAAAATTTATTGCTTGATATCCAGCCAATTTCTTCTACCCTGGATGTAAATTGACATGATAATCAAACGCTATAAACAAAATTAGAATGCACTGTAGTACAGCATGATATATTAAAATTTCAAATCAGATGCCATATAATAGCTACTGCTTTATGATTTCAAAAGTTTAAAAAAGTTACTTTTATTGGCACAAATTGCCAAAAGTATTAGCTAGATACCTTGAAAACAAAATCAAAAATCCCATAAAAATTCAAAATGCATATATCCCACAACATAGATTATTTTTACTAGCATGAAACCAGCAGCAGATTTGTTCGCTTTGAAATTTACACAATGAAAATTCATACTTTCCCTATCTAATGTGTTGTCAATGCGTAACTGATCTGGTTTTATTTGGCTCAAGACTTTCAAAAGCCATCAATCATTATGGAATGCCTACAACTCTCCAGCTGAATACACTGCTTACAGAGTGCTGAGCATATGTTTTAAAGAATAACAATCATGATCATTACCAACTTCTCCTTCTTCCCCCCCTCCTCAAACAACTTTTGTGCACAGAAAGAATAGAAGTTCCATTTGAAATATATTTATGACACTTCTGAGGGATGTCTCCTGTCCTTTCACAGTTCCCATTTTATTAATCTTTCTACATGTAGAGCTACTACTGAAAGATGTCATGTGATAAGGTTAAAAACTGAAAAATTTGCTATTGTAATAGTAAGCACAGTTTGGCCCCATTCATATATTGAATTTGTTTTCCAGGCTGGAAAAGCATTCTAGTCAACAGAATTTAGCACATACTTTAATGTCACTATCTACTTTTAAACTGTTCTCTATAACATTAGAAAGGAACAGTTTTTAACTGCCATAAGAGGAAACAAAGTTCCATAAAATCACATATGAAGCATCCTGTATTTCTTTGCCAGATTTTGGTGAGACACACACTCACACATTCAGAAACAAGCAAAACTAAGAATCTGCTGATGACATCTCTGTTGTGCCTATGGGTGGATGTACAGAAGCATAAGATGCAACCTAGTTGGGATTATGAAATGTCAGACACTAGCCTCAAAATGTGGAAGGGAACATGTCCTCCACCACCAAATTAACTTATTTTTTTGACACTGTGAGCTCTCTCTGGCCTATCCAATTTATCAGGGAGCTGTTGTTTCTGCTATTGTTGACTGAAACACTGCAGCAATTCTGCTGTTTCTTTGCTGACCATTTCCTACTTCTGTCTCATCTATACTGCATCTGTGTACATCCTGATCCTAAACTAGGCACACTAGAGAGGGGTGGAAGGGAAGAATTGATGGGGATGACAGAACAAAACAGCAAACAGATTGTTAGAATAGGAAAATCTCTTAATACAAATCAAGACTACAAACCAATGCAGAAATCATGATTAAATCAAGGCTTTCCCAGCCAAAAGCCACTAAGAAAACCCAAATGAAATACCTGATTTTTTCATGGTATTTTTTTGTCTGCCTTTTCTCTACTGGCTCCTCCTTTCTTGAACCAATAAGAGCAAGGAAAATGGATTCTGCCATCCACTACAGCCCAAAAGATTATGCCCCTGCTCTTTTCTGTGAAAACTTTTCAGTTTCTGAGGAGCTGGATAAATGGAAGACAGAGCAGAAGAGGTATTTATGTTCTAATACTGTTGAAATAATGTCCTTATGCTGCATAACTCCTCATCCAAGTACCTGCTGACAAGGTTCCCCAGTTGGAATAGGTCGCATATAGCCACATTGCCTGGAAGAACACAAAAAACAAACCCAGAATCTGGCATCAGTGATTTAAATGACTACATACTCTGTTCCATGACAGCTATTTAAGATAATCAACATTACTGAGCTTTACTAATGAAGCGTTGCAATCTGTATTCCAAATCCAAACAGGATGCATTTCTCCTTTTTCATCCCTAACAAAAATAGAGAGTATAATGCATAATAGGAAGGATTAGGCATTCAGCAACTTACAGTAAAATCCTGTTTGCTTATCAAGGAAAAACAGTCCTGGAGAACTGGTTTGCATACCCTATTTTTTTTTAAGCTGTCATTTAATATTTCAGCAATAATAGGGAGGTACAACATGGTATTTTCTCACTGGCAACAAAAACTAAGTATTTTCCACTTACTTCTGCGTTCAGGGAACAAACAGAGTATTTGGGCACTATTTTTTTTAAATGAAACAGGCTACAATACAGAACATTACTGTCCTGGCAGAACACAGAGAGAGAGGTGAAGAGATTTCACCTCAGACAACATTATTCAGCAACCTTATTAGTCCTGAAGTTCTTGATTTGATGCTTCTCAGATGGAGCATATAATCTGAAAGTCAGTTATTTTCAATTGTGAAATTTGTTTCACAAGGGAAATTAAAGTGATCCCTTACTTTCATTCCAATCCCGTTTCTCCTACTATAGTAATATTTAGTTGCGTTGTCCTCATAGATAACTTGGAGGGAGAGGGATGGACAAACTTCTAGGCCCAATATATGGACTCAAGATCATTATTTCCATGTTGTCCCTCTCTATTCTTCAGCTCGTTCCATTCTGCATCCTTAAAGATCCCTTTGAGGAGAAGTGGAGGCAATCAGAAGTCTTGTGTTTACTAATTAAGGAAAGTCAAACCTCAGTAACTATTAGCAAGAAAAAAAGGAAAATGTTAAGAAGAAGGCATGTTTACCTCACTTCACTGGACAATGAAGAGTGGAAGATTTTTTTTTTTTCCCTTTTGGAGTTAGCAAATGAAGGTTGCATCCAGATGCATATATGACACAGGTATAAGAAACAATGAGACTAGTCATGAACTCCTGATTCTGCTAAAATTAACAGCTCAGTTAATGACACAGTGGGGTCAAAATTTCACCCTGCATGTCACATTTATTTATATGCAAAGAGCGCTCAGAAGCTCTAGCCAGAATTGGGTTTCCTGACACAGGAGTGTGTTCTAGACAAACTTTTAACCTCTCCTTACTAGAAGCAGAGTGTATTGTTAGCATTACAGTAGTGGGATGTTAAAAGCTACAAATGGGGAAAAACGTGTTTTTTGGTGCACCCAGACCCAAAAGTAAAACTTAACCTTTAGTCATCCCTTTTATAGTGTTAACACACTAGAATATATACACTGTAATTAATCCATCAAAACAGACATTCCCCCAGACACACTTTTACATACAAAGTTTTCATGACAGAACAGAAAAGACAACAAACCTCTTGTTACCTGGCATGACTCATGAATTGTTCAAGGTTTTTTTTATTCCAAAGAAGGGCAACTGAGGGACTGTGTAAAAGAGAAGTAAAATTCTGCTGCTAAAGCAGTATCCATTTTGGTTTTTTTTTGTGAAGGGACAGGTGATATAAAAAAACCAAACAAACCAACAATCTCATCAGACTTGCAAACCTTTGAGTTACTGGTCAGATATCAAATCTTCCCTTTCAAAGCATACCAAGGCATTAGCCTACATTCTCAGGGCCAAAGAACCCAGAAACAAGACATGTTCACACAAAATAAAAAAAATAGGAGGGAAAAAAAAAAATTACTCTGGAACATTTCACAAAAACACAGGAGAAAAACCCCCAACCATCAATCCAGGCAAAAGTGGTCACTGTCCTCTTGGTTCTGAGTTAACTCCTCCAGTCCATCACTTTTGCACAACCAAATATTCAAAGGATTTCAGTCTCTCTCTGGATACCAATTTTCACAAAATCCTAGGCATTTAATTTTTTAAGAGACTTCTGTCACCTCATTTTTTTCTTCCCTGCTCCCTCTTTTCTAGTTTGGCTGAAAACAGAAAAAGTTGGTTACTAGATTTGAGTCAGACAAGCCGGCAGTTATACATGGCATATTTGTGTAAAGCTGCTTTGCTTGGAAAAGAAAACCAAGATGTGCAAACACCCATAAATGATCACAGATTGCCATCTGTTTCTAATGTAGCATTCAGAGTGAAATAAAAGATTGCACACAGAAAGAAAAGATTTCCAGTATGTAGTAGCAAGAGGCTTCTTTCCTTTTCCTAAATGGGCTGTATGCACATATGATTTGAGGAAGAAATCTTAGATATAAAATGAGACATTGATTGAATCAAATTGGTCATAGGACAAGAAAACGTGGACTATGGAAACTGGAAAGTAAGTCTTCCTGGACTTTTATGTGACAAAAACGTTGTCAAAAACACACCAAAAATTTCACAGTTCTTTCAATGCCTCCTGTGTCTTCTCTCACAGGGAGCCTTGTTTTGTGAACACTCTCTTTGAGAGGACTAACCATGTGAACAGTCAAATGACATATATTCACTGTGAAAATAATGTCCATTACCTGATCTGTTGAGCATCCTATGGGATGGAGAATGTGACAGAAACTAGCAGTGGTAATCCTGTTTTCTTGGGAAAAGAAAAATGAGAGGTAGGTGTATTGCAAAACTATCTGATTTTGCCAGAGAGTTGCACAGTGTTGCA
This sequence comes from Balaeniceps rex, assembly GCA_013401315.1. NCBI lineage: Eukaryota > Metazoa > Chordata > Aves > Pelecaniformes > Balaenicipitidae > Balaeniceps > Balaeniceps rex. The sequence goes on along the minus strand of VYZW01032326.1, from coordinate 10,916 downwards.
CAGTGGCTAGAGATGAGCAGTTTTCATGAAATCTAAATTCTGACACTGATTCACTACTAGACCAAAGGCAAGCTACCGACTTTTTATGTTCAGCGAGTGATAATACCCACATGCCTTCAGAAGCACATGAAGATTAGTTCATATCGGGAAGTAGCTGAGCAAGAAATTATGCAGTTCTTGTGTCACTTGTATAAAGTGAAAACAGAGCCTTCTTCCTTGACTTCAGTGGAGGTAGGACAGTATTCACGGCCCTAAGTAATTCCTCTGTTACAGGTGTTTGTGGACTAAAATGCCTGAGAACTGTGGTCCAGAAGCTCCACTGAAAGCCATTTGTTAAGAAGCAGACGTTAGGTCTATGCGAGGCAAAGGAGATCCACGGCTTTTTTCCCTGCAGAAAATTCATCCTTCCTCAGGGACAAAAAAAATCACAGAGAGGGTTCATGAGTCTCTTAGTCTTGACTGCGGTCCCTGAGCGTCAAAAACCACAGAAGAAATTTGTATTAACCGATCAAATGGCCTCTCAGCTAGGTTCCACAACGCAATATTGGGCATGTGCTCCACAGACAGTTCTGAAACCTTACTAGAGAAAAGATGACTTATATTTGACCACAGGAGCAATTTTGTGAACATTCTGTAATTGCAAAGCAAACTTGCTGAGAGAGAAACAAGAGTTTTGATGACACAGGGCTGAAATTACATAGTAGATCCTAATTCTAAAATATTACAAAGACATAAAATGCAAGAACATGAAAAGTAATACCAATTAGAACTAGAAAAATAAGACAACAAAAAAGAAGGAGGGTACTGCTGCAATATGGAAGCAACGTTTGGAGCCATAACAGAAGCAGGCAGGATGCAGAAAATAAAAGTAGGTGACAGGATTTCAACTACGTAGTCCTAAATTTCTCTCAACAAAGGAGAGATATAACCAAGTAAGGCACAAAATAGATCCATTTAAACAGGTAAAGAGCAGACTTAGTCTGTTATTAAATTTTGAAATTTACAGTGGGCATATTGAGTCACGTTTAATCTTTCTACCTTGAAATCTAGTTTTAGTTCCCCCTCCCTTCCTAGTCTTCTCATGGGCTGACTTCTTTGCACCATTTCATACAAAAAATGTGTAGGTTTTAAATATATTAAGGCAAAACTACCCTAAGTCTACATTATACTTTTAAATGTTGTATTGGGTTTGCATGGCAAGGTTTTGGTAGCAAGGGGTACTAAAGGGGTGGCTTCTGTGAGAAGCTGCTAGAAGCTTCCCCCATGTCTGATAGAGCCAATGCCAGCCAGCCCCAAGACAGACCCACCGCTGGCCAAGGCTGAGCCCATCAGCGACGATGTTAGCGCCTCTGGGATAACACAGTTAAGAAGGGGAAAAAAAGGCTACACAACAGCAGCCAGAAGAGAGGAGTGAGGATATGTGAGAGGAACAACCCTGAAGACACCAATGTCAGTGAAGAAGGAGGGGGAGGAGGTGCTCTAGGTGCCAGAGATTCCCCTGCAGCCTCGGGTAAAGACCATGGTGAGGCAGGCTGTCCCCCTACAGCCCATGGAGGTTAATGGTGGAGCAGATATCCAGCTGCAGCCTATGGAGGACCCCATGCCAGAGCAGGTGGATGTGCCCAAAGGAGGCTGTGACCCTGTGGAGAGAGGAGCCCACACTGGAGTAGTTTTTTTGGCAGGACTCGTGACCCCGTGGGGAACCCACACTGGAGCAGTCTGTTCCTGAAGGACTGCATCTCATGGAAAGGACCCACACTGGAGCCATTCATGGAGGACTGTCTCCCGTGGGAGGCACCCCGTGCTGGAGCAGGGGAACAGTGTGAGGAGGAAGGAGCAGCAGAGACAACTGACCACAACCCCCATTCCCCATCCCCCTGCACCGCGCAGGGGGAGGAGGTAAAGAAAATCTGGAGTGAAGTTGAGCCCAGGAAGAAGGGAGGGGTGGGGGGAATGCATTTTAAGATTTGGTTTTATTTCTCATTACCCTACTTTGATTTTGATTGGTAATAAATTAAATTAATTTCCCCGAGTTGAATCTGTTTTGCCTGTGATGGTAATCAGCGAGTGATCTCTCCCTGTCCTTATCTCGATGCACAAGCCTTTTATCGTATTTTTTTTCTCCCCTGTCCAGTTGAGGAGGGGAAGTGATAGAGCAGCTTGGTGGGCACCTGGCATCCAGCCAAGGTCAACCCACTACAAATATCTTCCAGAACTCTTTTCTACCTGTAGTTGTGTATTTTTTTAATATAAAAAAAATCCAATGTGGTTTTCCCCAACTGTATGATCTTGATTGTAATTCTTGCACTCTCCTCCTCCATTATTAGAATCTAGGTTTCATAGCCAAGACAGACCTCACCCTGTGAAGAACAGCAGGAACCAGCTGGCAGGTGGGTTCTGGACCTCTACTGATCTCCAGTTGTCCAACAGCATGTAAAACAGTTCACTGTAACATTCCCAGTACAATATTCCTTTTATTTTTTCATCTTCAAAACTATTTCTGCCATCTCTCCCTTTCTCTGCAATCCTTTGCTGCGTGTACACACAATCATCTGTATGTCTAGTGCTAATACTCATTTGTTCACCTCCCAGAGGTTTCTGGGCAATCTGTTTATTATGCTACCAATATTTGGCTCTACTCAATAAATAGACAGTGGGATCCTCTGCTATTGTCAACCTGTGTAATTGTGCCTGTGATTATTGTAACGTAGCAATCTAAATGCAGCTTGGACTCTGCTGTTGCCTCAAGACTTGGGTCTAAAAGAATCCTACTATTCATCCAGCATCTCAAAGTGTACTAAAAATGTAGCTCATGAACAGCTTGAATCATTTGCAGATTCTCTTTGGAATTTCTTTGCACATATCTTTCAGATTTCCTATTTTTCCCTCCAGCGTAGCAAGGAAAGGTGTATCTGTTGATTTTTAAAAAGGTGTATTAAATAATCAAACAACATCAATGCAAACCCTTTAAACTCCTCAGTCCATGAATTCTGTTTACTTATGAAAAAAATGAACTAAGGTATTTACATTTTATAATTGGCCAAACAGGTCTGTTTACACTCCATGTTATTGCCTGCAACACATATCAGATACCTCTCTGGGTGATTCTAATGACTGTTGCCTTTTTAGGAGATATAAACCAAGTTTTATTAAAGCAGTTCAGTCAGTCTAATTCCTGAAAACTATATCTCTCTAGAGATTACTCAAAATGCTGCTGGAAAATGAGGTTTCAGTGTTTGATATACTTGTATCCAGAACACACCTCTCATTGAAATTGTCATTCCAGAATATGAAAGCAAGAGAGACTTGAGGATTGATTCACATTTGATATAAGCTCTAAGAATATTCTGAGAGAAAGGGCTGATGGGACAGGCCTCTAGAAAAGGTTTTTTTTTTTAGGGGTGTGGGGCACAACAGAGAGACATTAATAAAGCACAATCATTTCTGCAAAATACATAGATCTGCTAGAATGATACACCCCTCCGCGCCCTCCCCATGTTCTAATAAACACCTTGAAGAAAAAGTCCCCCTCCCCCAGGTTAATCCTTACAGCCTAGTGAAAAGCCGTTCTCTGTTCTTTGCTTGGTGTTGGTTAGGAGAATTCATGGGGATGTGCCAAAAGTTCAGCACTTTTTGACCAATATTTCTCCTGCATTCTACTTTTAAAAGACCACGTAAATTTGACTCCCTGCTGTTGAATTTTGAACAGACAAAAATACTGGTTCCAGTCCATTTGCATAGCCTCAGGCTTCATTTCCATTACTGCTTGTGTCAGAGCAAGCGCTGAATGAATCCGTCTTCAGTCTCATTAGGTTACTGCTTGGAATATTACCTCTGAATAAAAAGAATAAGGGTTTGTTTTGGGAGACATTAGTTTCAGGTCCCACCTAAACACAGCAGCCTGAGAAGAATCTGTTTGCCAGACCAGAGTGGTAAGAGGCTGGGGTATGTGGTCACTTAATTGGGACAGTTCCACATGCTGAAGTACTAGGGGAAGAAAAAAAAACAACCAAAAAAACCCCACACCTGCTTCAGATCATTGTCTCCAGGCACCTTGCACTATTACTTTTTTTTTTTTTCATCTCTATTTGCATCTCTCCTTTTGATCTACTTTTCCAGATAAGAAATGTATCTGGGTGACAAGTAACAGACTACCAAAACTCCTCTTCTGGGCAGGCTGAAAATGGTCAGTGTTCTAATTCAAATGAAGACTTCCATTCTGTACATTCCTTATTAAACAATTAAAAGCTAATCATCATGCTCTATGTAGTGGTGAGTGACACCAAACTGAGTATCTGCTGTAAGGCAAAATTAAAAGAGCAAAAAAGATTTACTGGACTGTTGAAGGTCACGGCTGTCTAACAAAGGATTTGTGACTATGTGAAATTGGAAAAGAAATAGTATATTCTGAAGCTATTTTCATCCCATTAGCTTAAGCCAGAAAGAATAAAAGCAAATGTTGTTTCAAAGACTAGTTTAGAAGTCTGATGTGCAATGAATGAACATGACTGGCACTTCCCCCCTTCTCCTTCCCTCATATCTTTTAGATTGGGTTCATTCTCTTTTTCCATAGAAACCCAAATGCAAAGTTGTTTTTTTCTTTTTTTTTTTTTTTTTTTAGTCTGGTGTCCCAGTGAAGGATGATGAAT
>VYZW01032325.1:0-13935 GCA_013401315.1 Balaeniceps rex | reverse complement strand
CTGCGTCCAGCTCTGGAGCCCTCAGCACAAGAAGGACATGGAGCTGTTGGAGCGAGTCCAGAAGAGGGCCACAAAAATGATCCGAGGGCTGAAGCACCTCTCCTACCAGGACAGGCTGAGAGAGTTGGGGCTGTTCAGCCTGGAGAAGAGAAGGCTGCGGAGAGACCTTATTGCGGCCTTTCAGTACTTAAAGGGGGCCTATAGGAAAGATGGGGACAGGCTTTTTAGTAAGGCCTGTGGTGACAGGACAAGGGGTAATGGTTTTAAACTAAAGGAGGGGAGATTTAGACTGGATATAAGGAAGAAGTTTTTTACAGTGAGGGTGGTGAAGCACTGGAACGGGTTGCCCAGAGAGGTAGTGGAGGCCCCATCCCTGGAGACATTCAAGGTCAGGTTGGACGGGGCTCTGAGCAACCTGATCTAGTTGCTGATGTCCCTGCTCACTGCAGGGGGGTTGGACTAGATGACCTCTAAAGGTCTCTTCCAACCCAAAGCATTCTATGATTCTATAAATGGGCAAATTCCCTGGCAATCCACTGCTTGGCTGCTCATGGGCAATTTTGAGAACATGATGTAACACAAGATGAGACAGTACACACAAGGCAGCAATCCTTCGCCTCAAAAGCTTCACTAAGCTAATACTGAGAGCAGATTTCAGTATCTCAAAAAGATCCCTACAGTCCATCTAAAACATTTACCAATTAGCAGGAGGTGAGAAAACTCTTTTGCCACCTATTCTAGCTCTTCAACACAAGCTCCCTATGTCCCATCCTTAGCTCCTTTCTCAAATTTTTTCCAAAACATTGTTTTTGATGCCAGGTACCTCTGGCAGAGGTCAGACCTTTATAAAGGAAATATGCAAACCCCACCTGTTCCAGAGTACCAATCCATTCATTCCTTCCATAGAACAGGTTTCTGACAGGCCGCACCATCCGGCAAGGGGTAGTAAAAATGAACAACCCAGGATACAGACTGGGTTTTCCTGTCATTGGGATAAGGACCACTTCTGCCCGTGCAGGAAATCTCTTCTCTTGTGTTATCTGTTTGTGCAAAGAAATACCAATTTAGAAACACAAACCAACACTGGTTCAGTTAAGCTGCATCCAACAGGCTACACAAGGAAAATGCCAGCCACAGGTGCAGCTACTAATATAAAATAGTGGAGAAAAGATTTTAAAAATACTTCTAGAAGAATCTCCACCAAGAAAAAGGACTGAATATGTCTGTCTTACCTTTTTCAAGGAAAAGAAGTTCTAAAAATTGTGACTTCATAAACCAGCAGACCAAACACACAGATATAAACAAGAAAACCAGAAAAGCCCACACTCCAATACTAACATACAGCCAAAGATAACTTACTGGGTCAGATTAAAAAAAAAATATGGATGTTTAAAAGAAGTTCCAAACGTGCCTATTTTTGACCACTGCATATTGAGGATGTTAGCTAAGAAACATTTTAAACAAGACAACCTTGAAACGACGGAGGGTTTCTGCAATCTCAGGAGCCAGCTCCCACTCTACCCAGCCCACCACAGAGCCATCCAACACAACTCTGTAACACTCCGCGTAAGGCTTGCTTGGAGTCGCATCAATGGGGGTGACACCTGTGAGAAGAGGGGGTTAGTAGAAGGAACAGCCAAAAAAGCAAACAAAACACAGAAGTTATTTCTGCGGGAAGCCTCAATCCACACCAAAAAGCTTTCTGAGACATCAAAAAATTCAGACCTACAGGGCAAAGCTGTAGATTACTTAATGGAAAATATAAAACATGCACAAATAAGAATGCCATTCCCCTCCATATTTTTCTGCCTGAGATAAGGATTCCCATTATTGTGGTAATCACAAGCAAGCTGCGGTTTAATTCAAGTCACCAGCAGCATTAGAAAGTCACTGCTTGGTCCAATTTATTAGAGCTTGTACTGTGCAATTCCTTGTGCTTAAGTGAACATCTTCACTCTACAGCACACAGCTAAGAGACATTTATATTGAACTTTACATTCTCCAAAAGGCTGACATGCCTATGTAAGCAATGTGCTACTTACCACTAAGCAGAAGCACAGTAAATACAGGTTTAACTTGATTTCACCTTCTCAAGTTAATAGTGTACAGTGATGGTATCCGGAGAACCTTTTCCAGACATGGGTTTGCAGGGCAGAAAGGTAAAAAAGAAGACTGCTTCAGTAAATGATCAAGCTGGTAAAACATACCTAGGGAACATAACAAAGGTGGGATGTCTGTCACGGGCACCATCTCCGTCACTATTTCACACACAGCTGTCATGTGGTTCATCAGACCGCAGGGTTCTCCATCTGGGGTGTCCACAGGGCACAGGAACCCCCAGGATTCGGGCAGCAGCTTGCGGACAGTTGTAGTTCTCATCTGGGAAAATGCTGCCCCTCTGTGTATGCAGCGGAAGTGGGAAAGGTAGCGAATGAAATTCAGCTTGTCTCCCACCACACACAGACCGCTGTCCTGTAACAAGCCCAGGCCTTGGGAACAAAAATTGAGATTTCTGTCAGGACGTCACCCAGCTTTAACAAATAAAGTATGATGTTACAAGGCAGTTTCTTCTTTTTCACTGCCAAGCCCTAAAGATGCTCACACAGGATCCCAACAACAGAAGGCACATGTACTGTTGCCTGTGCACAGGCAACTCAGTGACCTGTAAGAGGCCTAGAGACTTTAAATTCCAAGCTATTGCTTAAAATCCAACTCCTTTTAGAAACATGTGAAAGTCAGTCCCAGTGATGCAACTTGGGGATTTGCAGCTGGTACTTTTTACTGAAATTCTGTGGCCTTCTAATCCTCATTTCATTTTCTAGTGGGCATTCCATTACAACATCATGACACTAGACACTTCAGGGAAGTACCAGGTAAATTTGAAATATACATTTGCGAAGCAGTTTCTCTCCATTTAAGCTCACATGATCAATGGGGCAGTCCTGATAAACAAATGCCCCTTCTCTGTCTTATGCTGCACTTTCTAAGAAGAAGGAAAACAAATCAAAATATGGTTGCTGTTTTGGACAATGCTAAATTTAGTTTCAACTATCTTTCTGGGTAGAGGCTTTGCTTTGATAACTAACCTGTTTCATACCATGCATGAAGTCTATGCTTGAGGAGAAATGTCGCCTTTTTCCTCAACTATCCCTTTCCTCAAACCACTTTCATTAATTCAGTTACAGTGTACAATGTCTGCATACAGGCAGTTGTTTTTAGTTAAGACCTCAGTTTTATGTTGTTTCTCATTCTGTTTAGCGGAAAAAAAAAAAAAGGCTTCTTAAGCCTGAAGATTTACCGGTTTTAGATCGCAGGTTACCAGTTGCAAGAAGATATTCAAATGGCTTGGTAAAGTCTGTTGCCAGGCTGAATGCCTTCACCAAGCTGTCTGCATTTATGCTGATATCTGCCTTTTCTGTTCTTTTCTCCAAAACGAACTTAACAGATTGCAACCAGCTTTGAAGCCTCTCCTACGGTTTAAAGGTGAGAGATTTAAATTTAAAACAGGAAAATAAAGGCTCAAATTAGAAATTCACATCAGTTACATGTGCTACAGAAATCCTCTGAAATCAGCAGGATGGACAACTTTTAGCGAACTGACAGTTTTCCAGCCGTATTTCCGACACTGACTTAATTTTATCAAAATGCTGATGGTATCACGCCAACGCAGACCTGCAAGGAAAATACCCATCCAACAGCTTAGTAATCACTTCCACTCAGACCAGTGATGAGTCTGGCAAACGAAGTACAATAACAGAATTTCATAAAGAACAAACAAAACCCAAAGCAGAAATTATACCAGAAGAATAACTCCACTGATTAGCCTGCTAAATATAGCGATGAAGTAAAACCACATTACGAAGTAAAACTTGAAGGCTGTGGACACACAGTATTTAAATGTTGCTGGGACAATCTGAGATAGTGGACTGGATTTTCATTTTAACTGTAATTTTATCACTGCTGTGATCTTAGATACTATATAAAAACAGGGAAAAGGACATAAGATACCCAACAAAGCTTTGAACTCTTAGTAAAAATCCACTGTATACAGCTATACAGCCACACTGTGTCTACTGTATGCTCTCGTCTATTTAGGATCTCTGCGTTCAAAAAATGGGCTGGTAACTCGCTCCCCTGCTGATCTGACAAGGCCAGGCAGGAAAGCAACCTTTTCTGGTTCCTGGTGGCAATTCCATATAGCACTAAAATGCTCCACAGAACTCACTTTGTATTTTATTTTATTTCTAAACTCTCTGAAACCACTCGTGTAGTAGAGCAGTTTTAGTAGTCTTTCAACGAAACAATGCTAAAGAAAATTTTGGCTAAAATGGAAAAGAAAGGTTAAAAAGGAGTTATCTAATAACTTGGGAAAGTAAGTTTATTTGGGGATGGGAACTACTACTCCACAATGATTTTCATGGGATAGTCAAGCTTCTGAACAGGACTACTTTCCTCCCAGCATCCTAAAATGAGGAATCCCTAGAAATAAACTGAATTCATATTGAATTGGAATAATTAGGAAACCGCATTTTTATATTACCAGTAATAAATTAAGTGCGTAAGTCAGAAGCGTGCTATCAACTTCCTGATCTGTAAAGGAATTTAAAGGTGGGAGAGCAATGAGAACGCCATGAATCATCACTTTTGGAAGACGGGGGGGGCAGTTATTTTCTTGCACGTTTGCCATGTGAAACAGCAGCAACACCACAACAAGGCAGATCTCTACCATGCCCATATCAATTGATGTAACAGAAGTATGCTGTTTCAAAACCCTCTTCAAACACCAGAAGGATTGGTATTCCTCCTTCCTCAGACTCCAACCCTGAATGGGGCACTTTCATTTGCTCTGGAAGGCTATGAAGCTCTTTATTCCAGGTTTTGTACAGGCTTTTCTTCAGCATATTTAGTACTCTATACTGAGACAGCCAAGCCTTCCTCCATTATGCTGCCTGGTTACACTACATCCAGCACTCTCTCAGCCTTCAGAGCATATCCAGGCTCCTCGCTCTTCAGTTTGCCTCTTGCACTTCTCCTGTCCCCATCCATGGTCACTGCGGGGTCTGGACTGGATGACCATTACATTCACAGGCTTAAAAACCTTAAGACCTTACCTTTAAGAACATAAGGAAAAGCTGTCCTGGGGTGAGCACTTCTTGATTCATCAGACTGTCTGGATTATCTTCCATGCACTCCCCTTTGGCAAAAGCATACAGCTTCCGCGTCATCATACAGAGCAGGTAGAACTTTTCAGTTCTGTTTGTCAGGTGTATGCAGATACACTTGCTGGAGGAAGGGAAAGAAAGAGGACAACTAACACCATCTGTTCACGTTAACTGTTCTTCAAGTTTCTCCTAAGTAAGTGCAAACCAGATGTTTTGGCTAAAAAGCCTAACAACGCACAAGCTTTTCCAGTTGCCCTTAGTGTTATATGAAAATTCCAAGAAGTAATAATTAAAAAAACCCAGCTGATCAACTTGTCTTTTTAAGGGGCTAGTTTTGTTAAGGATACACCTGGCTGATTAGATGAAGGTGAACCTTGTGAAAGATTGATTTTACACACTCCCATGTTAGATGGCCTTGTAAGTATACAGTTTATGTAAACATATATTTGAGTCAGGACCAGTCAACAGATGGGGTTTGCAAGTTATGTTACAGTAGCTACGACACCAATCATATACATGCACATATCCACATACATCCACCCCACCCCAAATCTGAGCTGGAAACTAGTAGCAAACCACGAAACGTATACTATTACTGTTAATACTATCAGTGTCCTGCCACAGTAAGTCCAAATGTCCACTATCAACCCACGTATAGAAAATTGCGGGCTGAACAACACTCTAGGCACAAGCAAAAAACAAAGCCACACTTAAGTCCCGCTAAAGCTGATCACCTGCTTTCCAAGACACTTGAGATCATTTGCTCTCCAAGACACAAGTGAATCATAGAATAATAGAATACTTTGGGTTGGAAGGGACCTTTAGAGGTCATCTAGTCCAACCCCCCTGCAGTGATCAGGGACATCTTTAACTAGATCAGGTTGCTCAGAGCCCTGTCCAACCTGACCTTGAATGTTTCTAGAGTGCAACAGCCTTCCATCAGCACTCAAGGATTTTTTGAGCTTTTCACTTCTGCTCTACATTGCCCTCTACTGAAGCCTTCACCACTTCACTGCAAAGCAAGACAAAACTCCGAAGGCAGGTTCTGTCCAGGTAAGTTACAATTCCAGCACTCTTACATACAGGGTACATCCCAATTAATGTTTTCACTGTTCCTCCTCTTCTATCTCCTCAGCTGAGGCAAATAAAGTGTACAGAACATATCAGAGAAAAAAAAAAAACAAACCACCCACCAGAATATTTAGAAATAAGACACCACAGTAATTCCAACTTTCTTGAAATTATCCACTCACATTTCTCAGTACAAAGTTCTATGCTTCCAGCTGGTCTATGGACTTTTAAGTGTCCCTCTGAGGCACCTGCAGGCTGCTTTTGTGTTTCCAGCCACCTGACCACCCCCTATTTACAAGTACTCAAGGACTTGGGCATCCCAAATGATCCTGTTCATGTGCTAAAAAACCTCTCAAAGAGTAAACACCTACTTTACCAGAAAAAGAAATCATTTAGTTGAATGCCTGTCACACTGACAGTCTCAAAGCCAGCTCTTCCATTCCTTTCTAAGTTATTCTGTGGAAGAAGCAAGATTTTAAAGTGTCTAATATCTACCATTTTAAAAGATAAACATAATTCTCATCATAGTTGCCAACGGCTGTGTGAAACTGATAAAGCGCCACAAATTGCAGTATTTCTGTTCAACAAATAGAGCCTGAAGTAGTTACAGACCTAGCTTTAACCTTCTCTTCCTTAATCCTTAATATTTATGTTTTTCATCAAATACATCAGAGAATCACATCTAAATAACAACTGATACCCTCTCCTGAAACCATTTTGGGCATACTTGTGTCAGTCCATTAAAATACGTATTTCTGAACACCACAAATACAGATAACCATAATATCCTGGAGTCCCATCAAAAACTGGCCACTGGCTATCGTTTTATAAATGCATGTGAAAACCATAACAAAGTATGATGTAATATGGCAGAGTACTCTTAAATCTGCCTTTAATTTTAATACAATTACACTGAATCACACTCCTACATGCATACATACATACTTCAAAATGAAATCTGCAGCCTGTTCATTGCTGTACCACTCAGGAAGGTTAAGTTTTATTCTGAAGCTCTTTCCCAGGTATTCAAGGACGTTTTGCTGTGTGAAACAGCCTGCATCCGCTACCATTCTCATCATCTCAGTAACGCAGTTCACATAAAAGGTGTCACCTTCCTTTTCTTTGACCAACTCTTCAAAAATCTGGTAGTCTGAGAAATTGACTAAGGCCTGAAAGACAGAAGTGTATCAGATCAGAAAAACAAAGTCATAGCAACATCTGTCCATAAAATACAGCAAAAGAACTAGGGCACCCCGCTGATGTAGGTTTTCAGTCCTCTGGAAATACCCTTCCACCATGCAAACTGAAAAATACTGTGGTGTTGAGGTGCTTCGAGAATAATGCAGGGGATAATCATAATGATCACAAGTACCCCCAATCCAATGAGACCCTTGGAAAAAAACAAACTTGCACCCTCTAAATTAACAGGCTTCTTTTGTTTAGGTAAGGTTTACTAATATCTTTACAGAATGAGCTCACTTAGAAACATAAATTTAATTCACCACTGTCTCAGCTGCTACTTATTCTCATGCAAACCAAAAGGCAATTTAGCCTTTTGATGAAGGCTATTAGAATAAATTCACTTTAGTTTCAGCACTTCATATACTAAAGCTCATACTTAAATCCAACGTTCTTAGCTCTTGGTGTTATAATGGTTTCCTAGTTGTTTCTGTACATCAGGGTTAAACAAATATGTTGTCCACCAATGACTCTGGTATTTACTGACAAATATGCCTCATTTTTAAGTAAACTATTTGTTCATCACATTTAAGTAGGCTTCAAAAAGTTCAGGAAAAATTGAAGGCTGCATGAAAAAGACACTACAGCAGATTTCTTTATGAAAGGGGGCAATGTAAATTCAGTTCTGCTGCTTGCTAATCATGATATATATGATTTGGAAGCAGCCAGAGCACGTGCTGCCACTTATCCAACAGAGGAGAGCACTGGGATGATTACACAGCAAGAAGAAACCAGAATTACAGCCAGAACAGGAGCACAGTAGGGCTGCAGTGGGACCTGGATGGGCCACAGGAAACCAGTACAGAACTGAGTTCGATTGATGCCGGGGGGGATGCAAACCCATAGAGAGTGACTACTTCTGGAAGAAATTGAACTTCAGAGAACATGGCCTGCTTATCCTGAGATCTCATGAGCTACCAGAAAGTCAGTACAACCCCTTTGCTTATTAAACCAACAGGTAAGCAACTACTTCTGGTAACTACTTTTGTTGAAACAGAAGTTGAAGAAAAGCGTTGAAGAAAAAGTGAACTGCATTGTGCAACAGCAATGTGAATACAGCAGGTTGAAGAGGACACAAATTTGCTGAGGCTGATTTACGTGATGCTTCCATCATGTAGTGCCACAGGCCTCTGATTTGCTCTAACGCTTAGCTGCTGTAGGTAAAATACACGGCTGAAGTACTCTGGCTCTGCTACTAGCGAAAGCATGCTTTTAGAAGAGAATTTAAAAAGACCTGACTCAAGTAAAACTTTTGCCTGCTATCCAAAGAACAGTTTACATCCATCAAATGTGCTCAAATAGATCCTTCCAGATCTTCATTGCTTCCAGTTCCAATCAGAAAGAGCATTTTATTTTCCTCCTTAAAGCCAGTTCACTGGTTTACTTTTAGATGGGACAACCTGACTTGAATGATTAATGTTGTTCACTCACTGAATGCTCAGCTGTCATTCTGTTTTAAAAAGATTCCTGAGATCTTTCACATTAGGTGGCCAACTCTTACACCCTCCAAGGGCTATTCATCCAGAGCATTCATTAGCAAAAAGCCACGAAACCCTTGCATAACTCCCTGCTCCTCTCTTGACCCTGTACACGCTTCCTCTGCTACAGCCGAGTGTTACATTACAGGCGTAAGCTCAGTTTGCACTATAGTTCTTCAGCCAGTATAGGAAGGATGACTGAAAATACTTCACATGGCATTAGCTTCTCATTACTTAAATAAAAAATGCTTAGCAAAACTTCTGTATTTATTCAACACTGAAAGCACGAGCATTAGCTGTTTACCTTCAGAGCAAATCCCAAGGGAAGGAAGAACAACTCTTTCTGAAAAATGAAATTCACCATGACACAACCATTTTCCAAGTAGTGAAGGTTCATATTTATTGCGGTGTGCTCATCCTTAACACAGTGCATCACTACTCCTGCAAAAATTAACACAAGCAAAGACCAACGTGAGCTGTACAAAACCAACTGGCTGCATTGCTGTGATGTGTCTGAGCAAGTGTGAGACAATTCATAAGAGAAACTTCGGTACTTCGTGGCTGAGAACACAAGGCAGGTCACTAGTTTCAGCATCAGTCTCCCATTTCGAATAAACACACCAGCTCAATTCAGCTCTTAGTGGACAAGGTCTCAGGACAGCCAGCATGCTTGCTGAGAGGCTTGGAAGATGCATACAGTTTTTAAGAAAAGGGAAGCCCCAAGCCTCAACTATTCTGTCCATAACCTTAGGTTGTAAGATACAGCAACACACAAGTACTCTTCCTAATGGCACTCTGGGTCAAGTTTTCACATCTCTGTGTTCGGGTGGTACCACTGAAGCAGTGTTTCCTGGTCCTGTCCCATGCTATCCACTGCAGGACAAACTAAAATAAAACAAATGGGACTGTTTAAACTGGCACTGCCTCAAAATTAATTAAAGTGGAATTACAGTGTGTGCTCAAGCACCACAGTCCAGTCAAATCAGCAGCTGGTAACATCTGAGTTGAAAACAGTAATTTTTCTGGTTTAATTAAATTTTAAACTTGTTTTACTGAGTATACATGACAAAGGTATGGGACAGCCAAGAATCTAGTTAATCTGCTTCATGTAAATTAAATCTGCCATCTCAAAGTATGGATAAACAAATTCAGTGAAACAAGTTCAGCAGTTTACACTGACTTCTACTGAAGGTAGGGTTTCAGTTACACCTTCCACATAACAAAAGGTTACATGTACTGCAAGTCCTGGAATACAATCTCCTTGCTCAGCATGGGCAGCTCAGACAGCTCCCACCAGGCCAGCACCTGCCTCATGCTTGTACCGTTACGGTAGTGTTGACCCTTTCTTTTTATATGTAGTAAAAAATATAAACATCATACAAGAGCTACACAAAACAAACTACCAAAAGTCAGCTACAGATGGTCAGTCCTGTTCATCCTCAAGTAGTTACTAGCAGGATGCTGCAGGAAACTGTTCAGCTTACCATACTCTGTGAAACCAGGGCCTCTGTTTTTCCATTTGTGTCTTGTCATTGCAAGAGGGAAATTTCGCCTGGGCATAATCAGCATCCTAATAACTTTTTCTAAGCCATTAATTATAAAGTAGCCTCCCATTTCCTGGCAGAAGAAGAAAAGTAATTTTAATGTGCTTAGAAACTCATAACCCAGCAGTTTAAGTAAAAGACAAAAATGCCTGTAATACATGTTAACAAACATTTAATGTTTTAACTGTGAAACACATAGCAAGACGTGTATTTCAGCACTGCATTTGGAAAGGCTGCACTCCTTGCCAGCGACTATTAAGTCTAAATGTAGCATACAGTGCAAGGAAAGGGATGCATGTTCCACAATTTAAAGGAAGAAAGAAAGAAAGAAGAAAACAAACCAAAAAACCTGGGTGGTCAACTGAATGGCTTTGAAGAACTGACATTAACTTTTTTTTTTAATAAATACCCTGAGGTTCTCATTTTGAGTTTATAAACCAGAGGGATCTTCAGTGCAGAAAACCTCTTTCTGGTCACGTATAAGCTTAACACTGATAAATTTATAGCTCCCCGAACGGTATGCCATTAGACATAAAAGTGGTTAAGTAGCGAGTAATACGATGAAGGTCCCAGTGGCATACTAGGGGGGCAGCAAAAGTATGCCATTGTAGATTTTCTTTCATAGTTTGCTCACGCTTCTTGTGAGCACAAAATACAGCACTAAATAATTCTGTATTCAATTCCCTACAGCTGACATGCTACTGGGGAGACGAGGAAAAAGCTGCAGAAGGCAACTGAGAATGAAAATGTCTCTTTCAATGCCTGTTCTCCACACAGAGGCTCACTCACAGCCACATAGCCGCAGTTGCTGGTTAGCAGTTGAGAAGTTGTATACTGGAACTGTAGGTACCAGCACCAAACAGATACCTGTATTCAAAGACAACTGTGACTGCAAACTTTTCAAGATGCTGTATGGAACCACCATAAATAGGGTACATTCAGAGAAATAACAAGCCAAACTTGAAATAAAATACACATGCTCAAGTTCTGTAAAGAGAAGCTGGCCCGAGATATTGCTCACGTAAAATGCAGTTTTTCCTGGCCCGCAACATCCCTGTTACCTCTTCCTCCTCGTGGTGCTGTATGAACTCTTGTGGAGAAAGATTATAGAGGTTGCACAACTTGGACTTCACCATGATTGGAATATACCCCAGGGGCTGTTTAATAGTCCCTTGTGGCATTCCATTCACTGCCCAGCTGATGTCAGCCTAAAACGACACAATGCAAACAGTGAGCAAATTAAGTTGCCCTTTTAATCTTTCCTGCTATATTAACTGTACATTTAATATAACCACAATCTGTTTAACAAAATTCTATCACTGTAAAATGGTAATAATGATAATAAAAAGCAGAACTAGTAGACACATGCATAAAGATTACTCCATGGAAAACCGTCAACATGGGCTTACAGAAGAAAATCGTACAACTAGGTAAAGAAGCTGCTAGTGGAGTAAACAAAGTTGATACAGTCTACTTTGCCTTTCAGACCCTTCAACAGAGGAGCCTAAATAAAAAAGGCAGCCACAGGCTATGAAAGAAAACCTCATAAGTTAACAAACAGTTAAAAGGTTGAAGAAAACAGAAACTGCTAAATGAAAGGACATCCACACTACAAGCCTGCAGAGACCTTTCCTAAGACTTGTTCACTTAACATGTTCATGAGTGAACTGAAAAGCGAGAAAGACAAGTGTGTGTGAAAGAAAGTAATTTATTTACAGTAACAAGATCCAGCAGTGGGTCTGCAGAAGGACCCCTTGACTGTAAGAAACAAGGTGATAAAATGCACAGTGGAAGCAAGCAGTCCTAACTTTATATGCAGAACGACAGGCTTTAAAAGAGCTGCTGCCATGCAGGAAGGAAACACCAGCATTGTGATACAAAAACACTGGTTCAACACCTGGCAACGGTTAAAAAAGTGAATCAAGTCCTAGGAATTACTAGGAAAGGGGAGGGAAATGTTACTGCACCCCTCCAAATCCACGGTGCAGCCTTACACCGAGACCTCTGCACAGTTCTGCTCTCCAGCTTAAGCGATGACTAAAGGTATAAAGTGGCTCCCATGCTCGGCAGACCAGAGCTCACGTCTCACCTTGGGGAAGCAAGAACTGCAGGAAGAATCTGAGGGAGGGGTACGTGGTATAAGACCCCACGGTGGAAACAGGGAATGATTACATACTGCTTCCTGCTGTGCAAGGGCAGGGAGTGGGAGACCAACCAACCTGTCCAAGCACAAGGCAATACCTTCTCACACAAGGCACAGTGAAATGTTTTGTTCCAACTGTTCCAGACATTTACATGTGTTCAAAAAATAATTAAACAAACAAACATTCAGGTATGAAAAATAAAAGCATCTCTAGCTCAGGAAAATCCACTGGAAAAGCCACTGGGAAAACGGCTGGGAACAATCTGCGACTGCCCCACTTTCACATTCAGATAAGATACTGCACTTACAGTAGCTTTTATCACTGTTGTAATGCTTCGGACAAACTAGAAAAAAAAAAAGCTGAAATTGCAAGCATGCGTTCCCTTGCACTGGGTGCCTCACGCAAACATACAGCTCAGACACAATTACACAATTTTAATAGAAAACGGCAATGGCTGTGCAATCCTTTCACAGTGCAAAGGAAAATATTTGCTGAGGATGCTTCTTGTTCTTCTCTAGGCAAATTTCAGAGCAATTCGGAAAAACGATGAACACAGGATGGGAACAAGAGGGATTTATAACTCTGGACTTCTATATGGTAGCAACACTGATTCCCTGGATTCCTGCAGGAACAAGATTTGGACTGTTGTGCTCTCTGGGATGACACGGGTCTCCTTCCCAGGTCCTTCTGCACTGACTGGCTGATTGCAAGGCAAATTTGACAGCAGAGCGAAGAACACAGCTGGGGTCCCGTGAAAAAGCAGGGCCGCGGGGACGGGGCCTCTTAGGAGCTCGGTTTGAATGGAAGTTTGCGCAGCGAGCTCACGCTTCACCAACACCCGAGGCTCCACGCGGGGCAGGGCTCTCAGAAATCCCCCCCGAGGCAGGTGAAACCGGGACGGGGTCTTTAACGAAGGCGCGCAGAAACGCGCGAACGGCTCAGCGGGTTTTGCTCCCCACGGGAGCGGCGGCCTGGGGCTAACCCGCGTGACAAGGACACGCGTGCCGGGCGGGCAGGACCCCGCCGGCGGCGGCAGCAGCAGCCGGACACTTACGGCGATCCGGCCGCGGTAGGTGCTACGGAGGCCGCGGCACTCGGCGGGGAACCCCCTCCTCTCCTGGCAGACCGTCCCCGCCGGCACGGCAGGGGGGGCGATGGACACCCCCACCACCACCAGCGACACCCGGCTGTCCTTCAGCGCCAGCTCCACCGGGGAGAGATCCTGCAACGGCACCGGATGAAGCGCGGCGAGAGGCCGCCGGGAGGGCCCGGCCCGGCCCCGCGCCCGCCGCCCCCC
>VYZW01032324.1:40166-66055 GCA_013401315.1 Balaeniceps rex | reverse complement strand
GGAACAGGTTGCCCAGAGAGGTAGTGGAGGCCCCACCCCGGAAACCTTTAGGTTGGACGGGGCTCTGAGCAACCTGATCTGGTTGATGATGTCCCTGCTCACTGCAGGGGGGTTGGACTAGATGACCTCTAAAGGTCCCTTCCAACCCAAAGCATTCTATGATTTTATGATTCTATGATTCTATGAGAACGAGTGCTTTTCTCATAGACAAGTGAAAGATACTTTCCATGTTTGTTGCTTCACAGCATAAATTGCAGCATGAAATGTACCTTTCAACTGAAACTTTTATTTTATACTCACCTATATTTTGATCATATGTTTAATGAAACACAGCGAGTGGGGCTGGAGAAAGTACAGAAGGGCAACTAAAACAATGAAAGGGACAGAGCAGTTGCCTTACAGGGAGACATTGAAAAGGTTCAGACTCTTCAATCTGTGAATGAGAAGGCTGAAGGGAGATTGAGGCTGACAAAATCATGAGTGCAATGGAAAAAGACAGTGCAGAACTATTACCAAATCTCAATAAAACTACTAAGCAATTGGTTTAAAACATTTAACAGCAAGTTTTTCTTAAAGCAGTGAGTAGCTTTCAATTAGCAACTGGTTGCCACAGGAAATAGTAGAAGCAGATAATGCTATTAGGTTTAAAAAATATAAGACAAATTCTTGCACAACAGGTCCATTAAAAAGTACTAAACAGAACAGGCAGCTACCCTAATTCAGTAATTGTGTATCCTGGGGTGCCACGGGGAAAACACTGCTCTGTTCATGTGGTTTAAACCAAATGAGAATCAAAGTCATTTATTGATTTACTAATGATATGTAATTAACAAGCAATCATTGAACTATACAGTCAAGATCAATCACAGCAATACAACAGATAAACCACAACACTAGATACCTACAAAATGTATTTATATTCCTTACCTCAGACACTAGGACTAGCTAGAAGTTTCTACTTCTCTTTAGCAGAAGAGACAACTGATAAAGAAAATTCACAGCTGAATGTTCTAACTTGATTCTTTAAATTTTCTGTATTGAGGAATCTGCACTGTCATAAAGAGTTTTTCATCTTGGCATACCAAAAGATCATATCAAAGCTTAGGAATCCATATGAAAAATCAGTAATGCTTTGAGTTCTATCTTAGGTTGGGCATTCAGCTTTTCTTATCATGACGTAACTTTAAAACCATAAATGATCAACAGTTAAGATACACTTAATTAAAATAATCAAAACAAAGAGCCTTAAATGAACAGATTTAGCTTAGAAAGTCTAAGCCATTAAAGGCATTAAAAAGGTAAAGAACTTATACATGGTAACTGAAACTGTTTATCTTCAGGTTGCAGCAAAAATATATGCAAGAGCAAATTCATATGGCATGAATTGAAAAGTTCCACAACTTCAAAGATATTGATCCTATCTTCTTCTGAATTTTTTTTCTTTGTCTATGTAAATATATCAAAAGTTTCATTTGAAATTTGCAGCACTAGCTGCTTTTTTTAATGCACGATAGGAAAATGCAGCAAGACAGAAAATTGCGTCAGCTTTTGTATCCCAAAACCAAATAACTAAATTCTCAGATTTTTATAAAACAAAAATACACCAAAATGAGCCCTAAACCATGGAACAAGACTAGGAATTGCAAAAGGAAATACGCGTTAGAAAATTTTGATCAACTGAGAAAGCAATTGCATTGTGGTGTGATGAAAGTTAGAACTCACAGAAAACAATAAGCATCTGATTTCAAATCCATTAAAATCAATGGTGTTGCTCCCCATGAAATCAATCAGTACATGGCAGGGCTATGTAATGAAACAACCTTCTAGGTGTAAAAGAGCACCTAAATCCCAAACTCCTGTATAAGGCTTCTAATCAGATTTCATTTTTATGACTGATACTGCAAGTAAGAAAATCGCTGTTTCATAACAGTACCAATACAGAAAGAATATAAATTCCAGTTTGCATTTTCACATTTTTAATGAACTTCATATGAATTCATATGAATTCATAACTTTAATGAATTTCATAATTAGTTGTGTTTCATACCTATTATGAAAATTTATGTTTACACTAAAAAACACCATTAGCTTGGAGAAAAAAAGCATAAATTGAGAACTTGCTCTACAGGCAGCTCTTCCCAAACTTTCCCAGCCCTGCTACTTATTATAAAGATCTGTCAGTCCTGCAAGTCTTTGTGTTTCAGCCACTGGCAAATAATAAAATGCTGTAAAACTGTTTTTGTCTNTCCCTTCCCTTCCCTTCCCTTCCCTTCCCTTCTTCCCTTTATACAATTTTTGCACTAGGTACAGCCAAAAAAGTTATTTTAAAGGAAAATGAGAGTGCCCATAACACAGTGGTTACAAAAGAGCACATATGTTTAGTTCGCTCTGTTTCAAAGTGTCATTTACCCTCCCAAGCCTAAGTAGTTGCAGGGTTTTTGAACACTTCACTAGAGCTGGATCTTCTCAAAAATTTAGAGCTAAGAAATGTCAAAATTGCCTTAAGATAGTCAGAAAATTTAATTTTTTCAGCTTAGCCTGATCTGCTTATTTTATATATTAATTGCAACTTTACTTTATGCAGAAGCCCCACACCTGAAAATGCTTAAAAATTTATATTATTATGCATAACTGAGCATCTTTCAGTTAATGGGACTGTGATGTCCAAACATTAGGTGGCCACATATATTAATATGCTACTTTTCTTTATGATTTTTTAAAATATAAATTCTTCAAATATACCAGATTTTCAAAGCAAACAAACAGGAACATCAAAACAGCATGTAACCCAGGTTCCAAATAAATTTGCTATCTTGAATATGTAATTGGAAAAACAGACATGGGCAGTTGACGTCAGATATATATAAAGTATTGATTACAGATACTCGTATCTTTATATGCCATCCTTTGATAGAAAGTTAGTTTCAAAGTGAAGTAATCAGAGTAAATTGAGTAAATTCAAAGTGAAGATACTCTTTAACAATTATATCACAACACAGATATTTAACTGCATGTATGATCCCATACTACCTTCCACAGTACCTTTGCTCTATTTAGCTTATATCATTGATGATACTTTCTGTTTTGTTTTTTTTTTCCCCCTCACTGCTGCAGGTATATCTGCAGGCTAAGGCAGATTACTCCAGCTTACTGAAACTGTGTTGTAAGGACAGCATCATAAAATTCCTCAGAGCAACCATCTCATTCCTATCTGCTCTCTTGTCCTCAGAACCGCCTCAGTCCTTCTCACAACCTCCTTTGGCCACATGTCTCAGTTCTAGCTTACTTAACTCTGTGTAGAGTGGACATCCAGCACTACATCAAAATGAATTTAGTATTTTAGTTTTGCCCATCAATTGTCCTTATCAGTCCATTTTGCCTGAGACTTACCTGAACACTCTAATCTAAAGCCACTAGAATAGCTGCTCTCTTTCAAAATCATCTAGAAATGAATTTTAAAAAATCCCTTTGTGGTGCGTTGACCTTGGCTGGACACCAGGTGCCCACCAAGCTGCTCTATTGCTCCCCTCCTCAGCAGGATGGCAGAGGGGAGAAAATAAGATGGAAAAAACTCATGGGTCAAGATAAAGGCAGTTTAATAAAGCAAAAGCAAATGCTTCATGTGGAACCAAAGGAAAACAACAGATTTATTCTCTACTTCCTATGAGCAGGTGATGCCCAGCCACTTCTTGGGAAGCAGGGCCTCAATACGCGTAGCAGTTACTCCAGAAAACAAACTTTGTAATAACAAATGCCCCCCGCCTGCCGCTTCCTCTTAGCTTTTATTGCTGAGCAACCCCACAACAGAAGGGTCCTCCAAGAGACCGGGCTAGGTGGACATCTGTTTAATTTCTTCTGTCTCTAAGGCAGCTATACCAAAAGCCCACTTATACCCTTTTGGGTCCTTGCAATACCCTCTCCTGAGGTAGTCTATGCCAAGGATGCACGGAGCCTCTGGGCCAGTGACAATGGGGTGCTTTTCCCACTTGTCCCCTGCTAAGCTCACCTCAGCCTCCAATACAAACAATTCTTGGCATCCCCTGTCACTCCAGAGATCCAGATGGGTTCTGTGCCCCTATACCCTGATGGCACCAGTGTACACTACACACCAGTGTCTACCAAAGCCTTATACTTCTGTGGGTCTGACGTTCCAGGCCATCAAATCTACAAAGTCCAGTATACCCAGTCATCCCTTTCCTCTTCCTGGCCGAAGGCAGGGATCCTCTATTCCTGTTCCTGGTCAGGGTATTCACTGCCCGACCCTTTCAGTGCCAGACCAGAAGTCCCCTCACCAGGATCAAGGGAGGTGGTCTCAGTCCTTCTATGTCGGGAGATCGCTGATTGCCTTCTTGTGTCTCTAAAGCAACTAAGCTGACAGCCTTCTTGGGTGGCCCTTTCTTAACAGCTGTCTTCCCTCTCAGTTCGCGTACACGGGCTCCTAGCTTAAAGGTGGGTTCACCATCCCACTTCCTTGTGTCCTTCCCCTGATCACACAGGAAGAACCAGAGTGCGCCATGTGGCATGCACCTGGGGCTCCCTTTTCTTCTGACTGGGGCAGGAGGGGACTAACTTCTTGGGGTGCCCCTGACAGCCAAGGCACTGGCCCATCGGTATGAGGAAGAACAGAGATTTTCTTCAAAGTTTTGGAGCCGACACTCTCTCCACAGCTGGTGTACCCATATCTGGGCAATACATTGCTGCCAAGCTTTTAGAATATGATGCTGGGGCACTTTGAATCACTTTCCTCCACGTGGCCTGTGTGCACAGGACATCCTCTGGAGACCTCATCATTGTCTAGATCACTGTAGATGACTTCCAGCACCGCTAATTCTCTCGGGTACTGGATGCCTTCATCTGCAGTAGTCCACTTTCCTGGAGAGTTCACAAGATCTTCCTTGAATAAGTATCTTGCCTTCACACTTGAAAGGAGCCGTCTCCAGGGACTGCAAATTGCTACCTCTTTTCCAATTCCTCTCTCAATTCACCAGTTTCTAGCAAGGGATCCCAGCTGTTGGGCTTCCTTACCTTTCAATTGCTGACTGTTGGCCCTGTTATCCCAGCATCAGAGCAGCCAGGAAGAATCTGCTCACCTGGCTGGTGGCTGTAATCTTTCCGCATGTCTCAAAGTTCTGATGAGGTCAGGGACCAGGTACTTTCCGCTACTTTCCGCTTCCTGTTTGAATTTTCTCACTCCTTCCTCCAATTTCTTTGTCAAAGGACTGGCTTCTTGATCAAACCTTTCCTCTTCTTCCTCCTCCCTTACTAATTGATGATATGGACCTGTTGTTCTCCTTGTCCACTGTTTCTCTTTCACTACTGGGGCAATTAATGTAGTTGTTGTTTGGATCCCTATCTCAACCTTGGTGTCCTCAGATACAGTTTGGGTCCCTGCTTCAACCAGAGTCCTCTGAGAGTACTGAACTGTGCCTCAACAGGCACAGGCCAGGCCCCAGTACAGTGCTAGAAGCTGCTGGTATTCATTGGGGTAGGCAAGGCACCCTTCTATCAGGTGGCACATCAGTTTGCCAGGGTTGCTTGCTTGTTCAGCTGTAAAGTCCCAGGTTCTGGGAGGAACCCTAGGAACCTGCCCAAATCCTTCCACACACCCTGCCACCCAGGGACTGGCCTCCTCAGGGCACATTTCAGTATTGCCTCACCTAAAAGTTGTCTTTTTTTACACAACGACTACACCAGATTCCACAAACCCCATAATATGCTAACAGTGTGTTGTGGTTTAACCTGGTAGGCAGCTAAACACCACACAGCCATTCGCTCACTCCCCACCTCGCCAGTGGGATGGGGGAGAGAATCGGGAAAAAACAAAGTAAAATTCGTGGGTTAAGATAAAGACAGTTTAATAGGACAGAAAAGGAAGGGGAAAAAAAAAAATACACAAAATAAGTGATGCACAATGCAATTGCTCACCACCCGCCAACCAATACCCAACCAGTTCCTGAACAGCGACCGCTGCCCCCCAGCCAACTCCCCCCAGTTTATATACTAAGCATGACATCATATGGTATGGAACACCCCTTTGGTCAGTTTGTGTCAGCTGTCCTGGCTGTGCCCCCTCCCAGCTTGTTGTGCACCTGGCAGAGCATGGGAAGCTGAAAAAGTCCTTGACTAGTGTAAGCACTACCTAGCAACAACTGAAACATCAGTGTGTTATCAGCATTCTTCTCATACTAAATCCAAAACACAGCACTATGCCAGCTACTAGGAAGAAAATTAAGTCTATCCCAGCCAAAATCAGGACACAGTGTTAATTAGTAGTATTAAACAGCTGACATAAAGGTGAACAAGGACCTCAGGAACCTGTATAATAAAACCATGCACATCAATCCCAGGTAGGAAGAGGGAGACGTATTCCCTCATCCTCTTCACAAGATGCCTCCCCCAGCACCGCAAGACCATCAATGCCAGGGCAAAGCACAAAGCTGTTATTTGTATTAACATTTTCTCAAGCTAAGCAAAATAAGGAGATAAGCAGTGCAGCCAGCAAACTCCATGACCCACACAGGAGCTTGTCACTTAATAACTACTACAGCTATAGCACACAATACAAAACTGCTGTTGTCTCGTGCCCCACGTTGGGTACCAAAAAGGACTGTGGTGGGTTGTCCCTGGCTGGACACCAGGTGCCCACCAAGCCACTCTATCACTCCCCTCCTCAGCAGGCGATGTCCAGCCACTTCCCAGGAAGCAGGGCTTCAATACGCATAGCAGTTACTCCAGAAGACAAATGTCGTAATAACAAATGCCACCCCACTCCTCCTCCTTTCTCTTAGCTTTTATTGCTGAGCAGATGTCATATGGTATGATATGCCATTCCCTTTGATGAGTTAGGGTCAGCTGTCCTGGCTATGTCCCCTCCCAAGATCTTGCCCACCCCCAGCCTACTGGCTGAGGGGGGTAATGTTGGAGAGAGCCTTGATGCTGTGTGAGCACTGCTCAGCAGTAGCCAAAACACTGGTGTGTTATCAGTACCTTTCTAGCTACCAACACAAAACACAGCACTGTGAGGGCTGTGATGGGGAAAATTAAATCCATCACAGCTTGACCCAATACACCCCTCTTTTCTCCTGTGAATATTTAGAATTCCACTCCCTCCAAAAGTCAAATCTGTCCCATGTTCAAGAGGAATCTGATTGTTTCTATATAAGTCTTTGGTTTATGGTTAATGGAAATTCAAATGTGAAAGGTTTTTTTATCTTATGGCTTTGGTAGACTACAAAAGGGAATCTAACACCTCTGAAACAAGAAAGAATTTGGCTTCTCAATGGTATAGACAGTAACAGCTTCAATGCCCCAGAAAACTTTGAAATCCTGTCATTAAAAAAAGAAAAAGTAGATCTGACCTCTTGTTTTTCTTTTATATAGCACAGTGTAGATTGTTTTAATACATGCATGTCTACTAGCAATTTTATTTTCTTAATGTCAGAAATAGCCTGAATAATGTTGAAGTTTGATTGTGAGAAGCTGGATTTACTTTAAAATATTGGATGTTTAAATATAAGTGGTACCCTTACATGTGTGTATCTATTGTTTGTTGTAACATATAGGGAAAAAGCATATAATTCCAAGACTTGGATGATTACATTGAATTAGACCATATTTTCTGAATATGAACTTTCATTTTGAAATACAAGTTGCTATAAACAGAGAAGTACTTTATCCTTTTGTTAATTTATAGTTTTGCTTATAGCGTACTGTCTATTGGATGAGTCTATATAAGTTGCTCCCCTAGAAGCAGGGAGAAGTGATGTCAGACTGGACTGAGTAACAGTGAGTGTCATGCAAAGGAGCAAGCGTTTCTCCCATCAGCCCAGCTGAAGTTCACATTCTTTAAAGAACTGATAACTACAAAGTACTGGGAGTTGTTCTTAGAAAAATAAGGGTTCAGAGAAAAGAAGACCAAGAAGGAACACCATAGCAAGAAAATAAAGGAGTAAGAAGGAAGACAGACCCAGCTGAAAGCCCCTAAAAAGCTGTGATTCATTACAGTTCATGGAAAAGATCTGAGCAAAACCTCAACACCTATGTGGAAGGAACTCAATTGAGTGGGAAGGAGACTTGTAAAAAGTAACTCTTTCCTTGAGTATTGTGAGACTTGAAGCTAGAGATGTCTTAAATGGTTTGTAACTACACCTGGATAAAAGGGCAAGCTGCAAAACCATCATTAGGAAGTTGGAAGAGTATGGAATACCTATGAAAGGTAAAACTTCTGAAGGATGGAGGGTTTCATAGGGAGCTACAAATACTGGGAAAAGACCTCAGAAAAAAACTGTGACTGATCTTAAATTAATGAGTCAGATATGTAATATAGAACAATAAAGTACGATCACAGATCATGCTGCTATTGACTCAAAGATCCAAATCCACAAAGAATCCTGGAAGGTACAGACTTGGGAAAAGCTACCAGACTACACGAGGCTGCTGAAGTCACCCAGGTCAGAAAGTAAATACGTGGATGCTGTGTTACTGAGCTTATACTGATCCACAACCAAAAAAAGGGCACAAATAAGTAAGTCAAAATCCTCTGCAAAGCAAAGTGCAAAAAAAAAAATCAAAGAAAAAGATCATGATATATTGAAACGTTGCACCAATGCAAGCAGAACATACATTTGGAAAGCACTATAACAACTGCAAAAAATACACCTACTTTGAAAGACCTGGTAATCAGGACCAGTAGAAGGAAAAGTGACTCATTCTGATGTGTTACAAGAGAAAAGAGGGGGAAAAAAACAATCGAGATAAATGCTCTGTAGATTGTCAGCAAAAGCAAAAACAAAGAAATGGACCTTTCTTTGGAGACCAGTAGAAGTTGTACACAAATGTTTGGACACCGGTTCCCAGGCAAATATTGCCTCTGAAGATTCTGCAAAAATGTGAGAAAGAAACCATAATACACAGGGGAAAGCTGATTTAAGTTGTGAATATATAAATTGAACTAGTTTCTATTAAAAGAACAGTATGATTTTGAACGTTAAGAATAAAATGGAATTAGTTAGGTTTGTTATAGCTGATTGGAAAGAGTCAACACTGAATTTTAAAACAAGCTAAGCCTTATATTTACTTCAGAGGATTCCTGGTTCACAGGGGAGTAGAAAAAAGAAAAGGAGAGCCTGTGGCCACAAATGAATATAAAGATAGAAAAAAATGCAAAAAACCCCCCCATGAAACTTGTAAAAAATCAGATTTAGACAAATGGAAGAACTATACAGATACTATTGGTGTGTGGATATTTCTGCCCTCTCCTGTATGAGAGGAATTTGTTCTTCCCAAAGTGGGAGGCGGTGGCCAGCGAATGGGTAATGCTCAGGAGATCGATGGCTGGCAATCTATGAAAAACTGCATTTCTTTCTGCAGCTACCTGTCCCGTAGACAGTGATTTATCGCAGAGGGAGAGAGAGTGAGGAAAAACATACAGGAGTAGGAACTGGGCACTTTGGCACTCCGCCAAAGTCAAGTGTCTGTCTGCAAGTATGTGTGGCAATCCCATAGTCCAGGCACTTTCCCTTCACTGCTCCAGCCCCTAGAGAGAGTCTTCCCAGAGAAAGCAGAGAAATCGGCTAGTGCCAGGACCAGCCTCCCCAGCCTGAGCTCACAGAGCTATCTCAGAGGCCTCACCTCTCTGCCAAGCTCCAGACTTACCATTAAACAGGCATTTCCAAAGGAAAGCAAATACTGACATTAAGCAAGAAACCAAATGCCCTCTTGCACAAAACCAGACGTGTTTCCCCTGGGTAACAGTGGCACATGTCACTCCAGTGACATGTATTTTGAGGAATATGTTTTCTCAGCTATTTCCCTTAGCCTAGCTGGTGGTCCTGCTACTAAATATTGCTGTAAGAGTATCTTGCCCAATGCTCATTTTGGCTGAAATCTGAGTCTCTTCAAGACAGAGTTTTGCAACATGAATAAAATCTGTCCTGTGGAAACAGTAAAATGACACCTGTCACGTTACAACTGGCTCATCACACGTGCTCAGCTGCTCGCATAGCAGAGAACCTGTCCTGACTGACATGGCCCTTGCAACAAAAAGCTGAAAAGCATGCTTGTTAAAAAGGTTTCCAAGCCAGCAGGTGAACTTAAATAGCAATTTCTTGTATTTATTTAATGATCTCATGATTTATAAACTTATTTTAGGACTTTGGATATTTGGATATTTCTCAGCTTCCTCACTCTAGGGAAATATTGTGGTAATCAGACTGGCCAGGTCTTTCAACCCAGGAATTTCAAAGGAATGAAAGGTACAAATCTGACTTCAGGGAGAGGAAGGATGCAGACGTGAGAAACAGAGCAGGAAAAAGAGAGCATAAATCTTTTTTTCCACCTTTTTTTCCTAATATTGCACAGGAATGGCAGAGAAGAGGGGCCTCTTCGTAAGTTGGGTTTCTAAAACGACCAAGGAGACCATAGCAAAATAGCAATAACTTTCTCATTATATACACTACAGAGACAATGCTTTTGCATGCAAAGGGTCTAAAATACTTTGTTTAGACTTGAGCTCCAGGATGATATACATGCAAGGGTCAATGGATTTCCTCAAGAAATCAGGCTGGGCTGCACCTGTGCAAATTGCCTCTCAGGTGCTTGCAATGAGGGCTCCCACGTGGATGCCCCGGGAAGGCAGCTGGGATGCTTACAAGTAGCTTCCCAGAAAACAGGGAGGGTTTTTTTGCTTATGCTGCAGTGTGATGTGGAGGAGATGAGAGGTGCTGGAAGGGTCCTTAGTGTGCTCAGGATTAGTGCTTCAGAGAGAAACAGGCAGATGCAGGTATTGGGCAGGAGACTGGGTGGATTGTTGGGAGGAGATGCTTTGCAGCACTGAGATACTGCTTGGGTAGTTAAACCTGTGGTAACAGTTTGCTTTGGTTTCATGTAGGCCAGATGCAGCCTGGAGCGGAGGTCTCTGGATTGTTTACCACGTCACCTGTGAGGCTGCAATTATCATTCTGCTCTGCCCTTTGCCTGCTGCTAGCAGTTGGGTCTTCAAAGCCTCTGTGCGATCCTCTTTCCTGCCTGCTGTGCCAGGACGGGGATGGTGGAGGGTGGGTGGTCTTAATGCCACCTAGATAGTCAAAGTCCACTCAAGGCTCAGAGGAAGTTCTCCCTATTGTAGCTACTATGCAAGCTGAAGGGCATGCCTGGCAGCCAACCCTGACGTATAAAAGGGTGCTGCATATGTTTTGGAGGTGGAGATCACATAGCCCTAGTGCCTGTGCTGGTTCTGGACTGCTGGGTCGTTTCTGGCAGTTTTTGCCACGCTCCAGCAGTAGCCTGGAAGCAGGTAGGACCCCAGGGGATGACCCACAGGGGTGTAATCTGACACAGATTAAGGGAAGGTGTACATTTTCCTACTAACAATGGCAGCTTTTGTACAGCTGGAAAGGTCAGCAAAATCTATGAAATAAATGCTTAAAAATGTGCAGGGAACAGCCTTGTTTCCTTCACCTTTGTAGCTTTTCCCAGCTATTCATTCCTGTGCAAAACCGCCTTTGGAGCTTGTGCTGGCAGAGGAACGATACTGCAAGTGCTTGGTCTGGGAAGCAGCAGCACAAATGTGGAAAAGACTAAAATGGGTGTGTTTATGTAAAAACCACCTTAAGTGGGTGAAAACTTGGGGAAGTCACATCAGAGCACCAAATGCTTGTTTTGAGTAAAGAAACCAAAAACAAACAAACAAAAAAAAAAAAGAAAGGAAATGAGAGGGCCTCTTGTCTTAAAATGAGCTTGGAGGAGCCCACAGACTGGTCTGAGGGTGATTTGTGTTTTGCTAAGTGGTGGGGGTGGGTGTCCTGAATGTCATTTAGGGGATTTTTGGGTGCCCTGTTCATCTCTGAAGGGGCCTGTGGGTCCTTCATACATAGGTGGGGGGAGGGAGTGTCAGTGGGCGTCCTGAGCATCGTGGGGGGTGAGCGCCCCCCCATCACTGAGGGGGTCCTCAGGGTGCTTTGTGTTTTACCAAAGAGTGCCTGAGGGTGCCCAAGTGTCACTTGGAGGGTTCCTGAGCGTGCCCCACGTACCTCTTAAGGGGACTGAGGGGTGACCCTTAACATCACTTAAGGGGTTGTGGGTGCCCCATTTGTCACTGACAGGGTCTGTTGGTGCGTTGTTTGGGAAAGGAGGGGTTTGGGTGCCCCGTCTGTCACTTGAGGGGGGGTGGCTGGGTGTCCTTGTATGTCCCTGAGGGAGGCTGTGTGCGCCCCATCTGTCAGTGAGGAGGGTTTGGGTGTCCCCATCTGTCTGCGGGGGGGAGGGCCGGGGGTGCCTTGCTCTCCCCGCGCAGCACCGCGACATCGCCGAGCCGCAGCCGGGTGCGTGCCCGCAGCCAACCGCCGGCAGCTCGCACCGCCCCCCTGCTGTGAGGTGGGGGCGCGCGGCGTTTCCCGCCGCTTCCGGCCCGCGAGCCGTTCGTGGGCGGCTTTTTGGAAGCCGCGCTCGCGCCGGCCGAGCTGCCCCGCCGTTAAGCGAGAAGGAGCCACGCGGCTGAAGCGAGCGCCGGCGGCCAGGGTGCGCTTTGCGCGGCTTGGTCGTAAACCTTGGAGTCGCCTGGGGCAGAGGCAGGGCGATTACAGAGGGGGAGCACTGAGCAAGCACTGGGCAGTTACCTCGGAGGAAAGCACAGGTTTTCAGGGGAATCCTGAGGGGAGAAGCTGAGGTAATTTAAAGGGGAGAGAGGTGATGGGTTTTTTGGGGAAAAGATGAGGTAACTTGGAGATGACAAAATTAGCATTTTTGAGGGAAAAGCCGAGGTAACTTGGGACAGGTGACACTTTGAGGGAAAAGCTGAGGTAAATTAGAGGGGACAGAGGAGACATTTTTGGGGGAAAAGCTGAGGTAACTTGGGACAAAAGTAGTTTTGAGGGAAAAATTGAGTAATTTAGAGCGGATAGAGATGACTTTTGCGGGGGGGGGAAGCTGTGGTAACTCAGAGGACAAAATGAGCATTTTGAGGGAAAAGCTGAGGTAACTTAGAGGGGGCATAGGTGACTTTTGGGGGAAATCTGGTAAATTGGAGGGGACAATTTTGGGGAAGGCTGAAATATCTTGGGAAAATGAGCTGGTTTTGAGGGAAAAGCTGAGGTAACAGAGGGGACAGAGGTGACATTTGGGGGGGGAAGTCTGGGGTAACTCAGATGACAAAATGAATAATTTCTTGAGGGAAAAGCTGAGGTAACTTAGGGAGGAGAGAGGTGATGTTTTGGGGGGAAAACCTGAGGTAACTAGAGGTGACAGAGGTCACATTTGGAGGTGAAAGCTGAGGTAAATTGGAGGGGACAATTTTGGGGAAAGCTGAGGTAAATTAGAGGGGACAAAATGAGCTTTTTTGAGGGAAAAGCTGAGGTAACTTGGGGCAGGTGATGTTTTTTGGGGGAAGTTGGGATAACTCTGAGATGACAAAATGAAACGTTTCTTGAGGGAGAAGCTGAGGTAACGTGGAACAACATGAGCTTTTTGAGGAGAAAGCTGAGGAAATTTAGAGGGGACAGAGGTGACNGGTGGGGGGGGGGGGCAGAATCTGAGGTAACCAGAGAGTGAGAAGATTTTAGGAAAAGTCTGCGATATTGTATAGTGACAGAGGATATGTTTTGGAGGGGAGAGCTGAAGTAACTTAGAGGGGACAGTTTTTAAGGAATATATGTGGTACCTCAGAAGGTACAGGGTAAGCATTTTGGAGAGAAAAGCTTATGTTTCTTAAGGGGGGAATCAGCGTTTTGGAGGAGAAAGTTTGAGGTAACTGAGGGGACCGAGCAAGCCCCAGGGGAGAGCGCTGTCACTGATGAGAGTAGTGTTGAGGTTACTTAGGACCGGGTGAGCATTTTTGAGGGTGAAATCTGAGGTATGTTAGGGAATACATTAGCAGTGGTGTTGCAAGAGGAAGAAAGGATAAAGCTTTAAGGATGCCACACTGAACAAACTGTCTTTGTCAGGTTGCTCTGGCTTTAGGCATTAAGGTGCAGGAGGGATGAACAGAGGGTCATGGAGTGGGATTTTAATGGAGAAAAAAAAAAGAATCCCTGCAGAGATTGATTGAATTTAACAAAGCTATGGCATTTTGCTTAATTTACAGTTCTAAAGCCCAGGTTCAAGAGAAAATCATGGACACGTTGTCTACAGAGGAAGGCAGAAAAGAATCACCAGAACTTCCTGCTGAGTCGAGCAGAGAACTTCCTGGTTCTCGTGCAGTGAAGGAGCTAAGGGGTAGGGAGTGAGAGTGGCACTGGGGAAAAATATGAGGAGGATGCCAGGATGGAAAACTACACTTGAAACATGCTGCAGGGAAGATGCAGGCCTGACTGATGCAGTGGTGCTCCAAAAGTCAGTGCTTCCTGGGTGTAGAGGTAAGGAGTTGGCACTTGTCAGTTCTCACTGTGTCCTCCTCCTTTGGCAGCACCCAGTGGAAGAGAAGACGCATCGTGTGGAACTGCACAGCAAGAGTGAGCCAGAAGAGGAGCAGAGGCCTGAGGAGAAGGCAAGAGAAAGGCTCCCTGGGCAAAGGGACCTCCCTGGGTTGGGAGGGCTGGGGTTACCGAAGAAAGCTGCCGGCACCTTTGTGTCCTGGCTTGCTTTGTGGTGGGCAACGTCCCCATAACCAGGGTTTGGGTCTTTGCTTGTGTTGGCCTTTTGCCGTGTTGTTCTTCTGGCTGCCTGGGGAAAGTGACAACCCTGTAAGCAGGGAAACTGAGAGTCACTGTCTCTGCACCCAAGGCAGAAATGGAGCTGTCTGGACCCCAAGCCCACCGTGTAAGCAGGGGAGGTCCATTTGCCTGCCCCACTCCTCCTCCAGCCACAGCGGTGGCATCTTTCTGCCTGCTGGCGGCCTGGCCAGCATGACCCCCTGTAATCAGGGTGTGTCATGGCCTTTGGCTACCCGCAAAGCCCTATGGTGTGTTGAGTGCTCTGGCCTCCATGCTGCCTGGGGGGGCAGGTCTCAGGCTCTCCTTTCCAGCTCGTGGCTAGGGCTTGGTCCCCAGAGGTTGGCTGCACGGAGCTCTCCTCTGGAAAGTCACGTTTGTCCCCATCTATGTCTTTGTCCTTGTTGGGGTGAGAGAATGAGAGAGTTTGTCCTTTAGGCCTCTTAAACTTGCTGCAGCTTAGCTTGAACTTCCCAGGAGAGCAAGGGCTCTGTGCAGCAACAGGGGGGTCCCCTCTCAGCTGGTGAGTGGAGGCACAGTCCGGGCTTGCCCCTTCTTTCTCTGGATGGAGTGAAGCCACTTGGTAGTAGTGTGGGCAAGGTGACCTGCCTGTCGTCAGGGCCTGGGTCCTTGCCTGTGTGGCTGCCTGTCCTGCTGGCAAGCTGCCAGCATGACAGCCCTGTGCTCAGGGTGTGTCCCCTGGGACATGGAGCGCTCTGTCCCCAGGAGCTGCCTGCCCTCCCTGTAAGCAGGGCTGGGAAGGCTGCAGGGCTACAGCTGGCTGCTTTAGCCAGGCAGCAAGAATGAGCCCTCCCTGGCCCTTTAGGTGGTGCAGGCTGGGGGAGTGCTGTGCCAGAGGGAGGGTGCAGCCCTGCCTTTGAAGCTTGGTTTTGGCTGGGGTGACCACCCCACAGCTGTGGTTGAGGTGGCTCCTGGGGCTCCTGAAGAGAGAGGAGGTGGTGTGCTGCAGCCAGGAGGGCCAGCCCATAACTGGGGCATAGGCTGGAGCCTCCTGCTCCTCTGTGGAGCTTCCTGGGAGTGCCAAGCAAGCAGCGGGGGAGCGCCCTGTAAGCAGGGCTGTGTGTATACCTGCCTTGGGCTGCCTTGCTCAGCAGGAGGTGCTTGGAGGGACCCCCTGTAATCAGGTGGGTATCTCTGGCGCTGGGCTTTCAGGGGCGTGGGGCCAGGTTAGGCATGCCCTCCCTATCATCAGGGCTGGGGTCCCCGCCCCCTGGCCTTTAGTCCTACTGCTCCCCGGTGCCTGGCTACTGCGAGTCATTCCTGCTGCTGTGGGGGAAGGCCGAGCTCTTTGGCTCCCTGGGTGTTGACCTGCCTGTAATCAGGCTGCAGGTCTGGGAGCCTTTGTGCTCAGCTGGCAGCTTGTGTGGGGTGACTGCCCTGTTAGCAGGGTGCAGGTCAGGGTGCCCCCACATGGGAGAGAAAGAAGGAGCCTCCCTTGGCCTTTGGGACCAAGACTGCCCTGTAACTCGGGGCCTGACCAGTGCTCTGGAGTCCTGGGCACTTTGCAGTCCAGGCAGCAGCTTAAGCCCCCTGTCAGCAGGGGTGCTGCCTCTGTGGCCACTGCTTTGCATGCCCAGCTTCATTTGCCCAGGGTGCCCGCCTCTGAGCCCATCTCCAGCAGTGGCTGGAGCTCTGCTGTGCCAAGTGATGGGTGAAGAAAGCTGATCCTGGAGGTTTTTGTTGGGGGGCGCGGTGCTGGGTAGAGGTTTGGCTGGTGGTCAGCAGGGTTGTGGGGAGCTCCCTTCCAGGGGTGGTCAGTGTGCTTCTGTCCTTCAGGTGGAGGAATTGGCGCTTGCCTGTTCTGTGTCCTCCTTATGTGGCAGCAGCCGGCGGAGAAGAAAGAAGAGGCATCATGTGGAACTGTGAGGCAAGAGTGAGCCAGAAGAGTTACTGATGGGTACTCAATAAAATGCATTTTGACTGTGTTCCATATGTAGCAACTTTCCTACCCCACTTGGCTGTAGCTCCTGCCTATCAAATTGCACTGCCCATGTTATTTTACTCTCGCAATAACCATTGCAGTTCTTGCAGTGGTGAGGCAGTTGTGTGTTTGACCTAAGGACTACCACATGGAAGCTCAAGGATTGTGGGTTTGTTGTCCCCCGTGTCAGGGGACCGGGATGAAAAGTTAGGGATTTCCCCATGCAAGATGCTGTTGCAGGTGTTCTCAAGCAAATACAGAGTGCATTCTTGGGAATGGAGCCAGGATATTTAAAAGCTGATTGACAAGAAAATAGAATCTAGAATAATTCCATTTTTACCTCTAAATTTGAGATCAGCATCTACTAAACATTAACCAATACCACCTGAATGTAACTAGAAATTTCAGTTTCTGAATTTAGTCAGAACTTCAGTAGGGAAAAGAGAAGTGATCTGAATGCCTATAAAAACTCATGAAAACTGAAACAAAAGGAAGAGTAGATTAAAGAAACCTGAAGACAAAAGTTTACATGAACGAAGGCCTTCTGTGAGCTCAGACTGCTGTACTTGTGTGATTAGTTGTTGCTTTTATATATCACGTTCAATGTGTTACAGGAGGCAGTTGCAGCTTATTACCTCAGAAAGGAATTAGCAACTTGCAAAGGTAATGACTTGGTGTACTTTGGCAATACAGGACTTTATGCATTTACAGCAATGATGAGATAGCAGCAACTGTGGCAGAGAATGGAGTACTTCTTCAGAAGTCAATGTGAATATCAAAATCTATATCACACCTAGGTCTATATAGAATGGTTAAAACAGTTTATGAAGTTGAATACAATTTAGCACTAGAAGCTGTTGTATAGTTTTCAATTTGTAAAAGAGGGAGATAGAAGTGAGTGTTTGGCTTTTAAAATCTTACATAACTTTGATACTGGCAAACGTTACTGACTGACTAAGATATGTAGGTGCCCACGTAAACTACATGACATAACTTTTTTACACAGTTATAATTAATTTTTTTCTCCTATCTTGGTTATAATCACTTAAGGATCTCACGTGCTCCACCACACACTTCAAGAGGAACTCAATAATGCCAATTCACTGTTTCTTCTTCACTGAATGAAAACCAAAGATGGAGTTAATTTTCCTGACTTGTGTCTCATGATCTTTCAAAGACGTGAGGGCAGGTGACGCATTTGTCCACACTGGACCTGTAGCAGACCAGTGGCTTCCAAGAGCAGACACTGCAAGTGTAGAGGGATAAGCTAGCTTGGCTGAAATGGCATCAGACTTGTGTGTCTAGCGAGCTGAAGATCACTACATCCTAACTAAAAATTCTTCCCCTCCCTGTTACTCTTGTCACTATCTAATACACCAAAAAAAAAAAAAAAAAAGGCAAGCCTACTGTTTTCTGCAATTATAATAATCCTCTCAGTTTTCTTTATGTTCTGCTTTCATCTTGGCCCTCCTAAAATAAGGCTGAAACTGAGCTTTCAGTTGTAAAGAAAGAAAAAAGGAGATGGTGCCGATCATCGAAAACTGCCTGATCATTTAATAACAACTCAAACTGGGGGCTACCATAAGGGGATGGCAGCAAGTTGGATCACACCACATTTGTTCAGTAACGATTTAGCTTCTGTCGTGCCTCAAGAGAAAAATCTGAGACTGTATTTACCCTGAGTTTTAAGTCAAACAGAAGTAAATTAATTTTTAATATAAAATTAGTATTGCTCTTCCTAATGAGGCACTCCTAGAAATCCACTGCATTAAATATTATCAAGCTGACTTTCTCTAAAATACTCCTGAGAATGTGTACAGAGTATCCTTTATTCATGCAGAAATTAAGTAGAAAATAAGCAGCAAGAGCTTTAGCATAATAATTTGTGCAGAAAGAGAGTCGGCAGGAAAGCAGCTTTTGTTTGCAATTTTGACACTTTTTCCTGCACACCAGTTTGGTCCAGAACACATCATCACGTAGGAAGCAGCCGCGGCTGGGGTTGTTCTGCCATTTATACTGGGGTCTTCTCTGCTCCCGCGTCAAAAAATCTCTGTATCAGCGCGAACGACAGAACCGTATGCGTCCCGAAGCCCGCGAGGAGGGCAGCGGGTGCCAGGGGAGCATCCCAGCGCTTGGGAACAGAAGAGCTGGGCCACTCCCCGGCGCGGTCCCGCCGCCCTCATGGAGGCCCCTACGTGCTGTTTGCAGCCACATTTTTGTTACATCAGTGGCTCTTAGAACATTAATACCACTTACGAAACTAATGTTATTATTAACGCTGCCTACTAGCATTCACCTGTTCAGGAGAAGCAACGACGCGGTGGGGGCTGGAGCGGTCGGGCCGGGGCCGGGCCTGGCCGGCGTTGCGGGGCGAGCGCGGGGCTCGGAGGCGGCTCCCGAGCGCGGGGCGGGGCGGCCCCCGCCGAAACGGGTCCCGGCTACCTCTCAGCCAGCACCAGCAGCCGCCGGCCGACATCTGCCTCCTCAGCGTTGGGTCCGCACGGGGTTCCCTTTATGCGTTATCTTAACGGTCTTCTTCCTGTTTTCTTTTGCGTTTTTTTTTTTTCTCCCCATTAGTTCCCAGCTGAAGTTTGGCTGTGCTCACCCACTAGTTATTATTTAAAGCTACACTTTCCCCTGGCCCCAATATTGACAACAGAAAGAAATGGTGTTTGTTTTGCAGCGATGACCGAGGTTGGTTTTGTCCCAGCTCAGGGACAAACAGGCTACCTGGTACTCGCCTGGTCCCTAGAAAGCAGTTTTTACCACAGCTAAACCCAGCCCAGGTAGAGCCAAGTCTGGGCATGTCCCAAGGCCCTGCACCAGTCACAAGTTGCTGGCAATGGAAAAATGATACTAGGCTATGTTTCCTTGACCAAATACCTTTCAAAACCTATTCCTTGTATAAGACCTTAAAAATACACTGTTGACATGTCCTAATAGCAGTGCCACTACCCGTCAGCTTTTGTTTTGCAGCAGGGCCTGGGAGTCTGTTTAAGCAGTGGCACCAAAGTGCCCAGGCATGGTCCAAAGACTGTATCAGACAGTCCCTGCATGAAAGAAATTCATATTTGAGTAGATGCGCCAAAGGAAACCAGGGACAGGGATGGATGCTCATGAAAGGCATGGGAAACTCTCCCCAGCTTTACCAAGCAAGTCGCAATAAAAGAAGAAAGGGGCTGAGTCTCTTAATGTGCCGTAGACAGCCAAAACTCTACTAATTCTTTCTTTCCCCTTTCTAATACCTCATGTCTCTCCTCTTCCATACACAGTATTTTATTTTTAATGCAGTACTTCCACGGCTTGGCAAGTGCTCTGGGAAAAGTAGGAATAGCATGTTAAAAATGAAATTACATTGTGCCAGGGCAGAATCATACAGCAGAAGTGATAGTGTGTCTCACTACAGTAGCTTTTTAAGAGCACTAGTAGAAAGGGATTGTCAGTAAGGATAATTTTAGCATTTGTAGTTCATCTGAATAATGGTTACCATAATTACAACTTTAACCACAGACCTTGCAGCAGTGCTAGCATCACTATGTTAGCATGTTTGTTGTTGTTCTGGCTAATCTTTAATTACAATTGCAATAGATCTCAGGAGCCCAGCTATGACAGTCCATTATACAAAGCATGGACAGACTTGCAAAACAAAATAGCCTGTGTCCTGAGGTATTTAAAACTTGAGACATGGCAGTAAAAGTTCCTTTTTAGGAAACAGTTATATGTGTTCTGCAATAGACTGCAAACAGGCAAAAAGTTGTTAACAAGTTATAGAAAAAGATAGTCTTTTTTTCAAATCATTAGAATTCATAACATTCTAGGCTAAGAATAATGTTTTTAAAATGATTGCATACTTGTACATACATATGTCTCTTAAAATACATACATACTTACCTGCCCTTCTACAAATATTTATTGAAGTCCTTTTTCTCCTTTTTGATTTTTTCTTGTCAATAGTGCTATAGGAGTTTTTTCAAAATTATCTTAATACACCTGTTATTTCCTCTATCACGAATGAATAATGCAGTTTTTCCAAACTCCAAATGAAATTATAGTCTAATGTGCTGGATAGTGCCAAGTGGGTATAGCAAATTAGATAATCCATCCCCTTGAGTCTGAATTACTTCGGCCACTTTGAAAATGTGACTTGAAAACACAGGAAAGGCTGTACAGTTTGATGTCCTTTCCAAAACCATTTGTAAACTGTAAAATGAAAAATTCCACATTATGTGCAATTAATGATATGGAAGTTTCCAGTGCCTTAAAACCAAACCTCTTCTTGAAAGTATTTTTCACCAATTTTTGGCTCACTTTGCTCTCACTTTCAGTAGTTTTATGCTCCAGGGATCTGTAAAGGAGAGATTCCTGCTTATGTATGGAGAGAAAGAGATTTTTATGAATATCAAACAAGCATAATTTATGCAGAAACTCTATTAAAAACTCTGTTTGGCACTTTTACTTGCATTAGTAATACGAGAACTCCATTAAAATGAATTTTCCAAAAATGTGTTGGACCCCAATTCTCTCAACTCATTCCCATAGTTAATCTTAGTTTTCATTGCCCAAGGACTGCTAATATATTAGTATTAACAATACCCTCTTTATTGCCTTACATAGGGCTTCTTACATGTTCTCTTGTGTGACTATATTTACATTTATTTATACACATACGTACTTGCAAATGCATTGGATGAAATCCTGAGCCCTCTGAAATCAATTGTAAAAATCCTACTGACTTCAGCAAGAATCAGAATCTTATTCTGTGATTCCTGTATTTTAGCCTCAGTACTTTTAGCCTCAGAACAGCAGATTGACCTCTTACAGGTTTATAGGTAGCCTTTACGCACTTTGGGTCCTCTCCTTGCATACAACCATGCTAACTAGAATTTGGCCATATTGGTTCAACTTATTTTTATTCACTCATCATTATTCACTCTGCATTTCCATTTGTTTACTACTATGTTGCATACATTATACTACTATGTTACATATTCTTCATTGACTATATTCACAGAAATCATACTTTAATTGTTATCACTTCTTCACATTTTTCCTATTCTGGACAGGCATGTAAAAGAAGCTTTTTTTATCTTTTTAACCTCCACAAACTCTTGCTAACAAGCTTCTAGAATGATTTAGGAAG
Source organism: Balaeniceps rex (assembly GCA_013401315.1). Taxonomy (NCBI): domain Eukaryota; kingdom Metazoa; phylum Chordata; class Aves; order Pelecaniformes; family Balaenicipitidae; genus Balaeniceps; species Balaeniceps rex. The sequence goes on along the minus strand of VYZW01032324.1, from coordinate 44,331 downwards.
CTATGCTAACTGATTACATTCCAGAGCTGCTCCATATTGAAAATAATTAAAGACTGTCAGTGTATTTTACTACTGTATAAAGTAAGATATCTTATCTTATCTTATCTTATGCCTTAACAGCAGCTTGATCTTGCCAATTATCCTATTATCCATAATTTCAGATGCATTACTGAGCTATTTGAGTTCCTATCATTTAAATCTATTACCAAAAATGCTTAAAACAAAAAGGAATCAAAGTACATGAAGCGATAAAGGTCACTTCAGACTAGTATGTGGAAACCTTAGAATAATTTAAGGATGGATTTAGGAAACACCCCACACGTATTTGGTTAGATACTGAACGATTCCCACAGTGTATGATTCATAACTCACAGGAAGCAGATGAAGCAGATGCTGAACTGAATTATGTCCTCTATTACCTCCCTACTGTTTACTAGTGCAAGTTAGGAACACAGTTTATCTTTGTGACAATTCTAGTCCTGATACTAATCTGTATCTTCAGCTTCCCAAGCTTAGAAGATTTCTGTATCTATTTTTATAAGGAAATTATGACATTATTATTCACAAATTAATTACATACCAATTATGATTATTATTCGTTAAAAAATCAGCTCACTGTTATTGGTCGCTACATTTATTTGTAGTCAAAGCAGTTACTTTGAAACACATACTTCAGGTTGTGTGTACGATACCAAAAAGACAAAATTTCTTTTCTCTTAGTTCCCTATTTGTTATGCCAAATATTTTTTTTCTTGGGTAAGCAAAGTCTTTTTCAAAATAGTCACTGTATTACTCATTGACTTATTTATTTTGAAATGTACAAACAATGGAATAAATGGAGAGCAAAAAGGGATGTTTTCTGCTAAGTAATGAATTATTCAAGCAGTTAATCATGGAAACAATGACTTCATTGAAGATACAGCTCTCTAAGGCAATGCTATGAAAAAAAAATGTACTGAAACAGAGCCATCCTTTAAGTTAAGAATCAGAGCAGGTGCAGGCCTATTGTCTGAGGGTTGTCACTACCAGCTGAATGTGTCTCAGCTTTGACTGGCATGAGTAGGCAAAACTATTCATTTGCACCCCAGAAAAGGGCAATGGTGAAATGAGTTAATCCACATGTCACAAAACCTGGGAGTTGGATTTGGTTCTGCGGATACAACCATAGGCAAAGGAATGCCAAAGCACGCATGTGGAATCATTTCTAAAATACTCATGTGGAAGGCTGTCCACAGTGAAAGACACGCAAAAAGAGAATCCACACAGCCTTTAAGACACTATTCATAGTATTTATATGAAGCCAGATCCAGTATGATGCTGATGTTATGGGGAGAACTGAGTGACGTGCACAGATACTATTTCTTCCTTACTAATTATCTTTAAGTAGGAGAAACATGCGCCCATGAATCCTTTTAATTCTTTTTGCAAAGTGGTATAGCTTCACCAAGAAAAGTACCCCAGAACAGCCAACAGCCATTTGATTAGGGCACTTCTCTGACAGATGAGACATGTAATTTTGTCTCATGTTGACAGTTGCTCTAAACTGAACTCTCCCATGTTGCGAGTGAGTGCTCTAATAGCTAGGCTGTTGCCTCAAATAACTGTTGCCCAGTTTTCAAGAAGAAACATTTAGGCACTTATCTTCAGCCAAGGGGGTCAACACAGAATCTTCCTCTGACAGAGGCACGCTCAAAGTTCTGGGGATCATATCTCAAGAGCAGCAGTATTTAAGCTACAACCTTTTATAGACATCCCATTAGCTAATTTAGTATAGTCCTGTTGTGAATCCTGGTCTGAACGGATCAAGTGGGAGAGTTTACATCACCTAACTGTGGAATTTAACTTAGTCAATGTAAATCAGACACGCTCAATGCAGACAGCTAACTCCTTCACAGAATGGTTAGGATCTCCAAAGCTTTCTTCTCGTTTTCTTTACCATGTTTCAGAGAAGCCTGTCTCTTGCAGTTGACAATATATAAACAGCCTAACTTAGCGACTTAATTATGTGATTACTGCCTTAGCATTTTGCATTCAGTACAGGAAAAATATGTATTCCATTGAGATTCTGTGTTTTGTTTCAGGAGTGTGAAAGTTAGGCACTGCAATGATGAATATCACAACCGGCATAACTCTGTATGGATCTGTTGTTTGATGCCAAACATTGAGTCTCATCTTGATATTACTTTTGACTCCCAATTTTTTAATGATAAGCAAATTAAGCCACAGTATTCTTCCCAAGATATCCTAACCTCAGCCAGACACACAGCTCTTTATCTATTTGTAGAACATAGCTATACATTCTTAAGACTTATACCCTGGCGTTCTCCCAGACATTTGCTTCAGTACATAAACTTCAGTTTGTACAGAATTCAACAGCTATGGTACCCTGTAAATGCAACCTATATAAACACTGAATTGGTGCTAAAACTGGAACACTGCTTCCTGTCAAACGCTGAACTGATTTAAAGATACTTGTAGTGTACAGGCTTATAAAATTGAAATGGTTGTGCCCTACACATTGAACTATTGATTGTAATACCAGTTACATTTACCTGTGGTGTCACAGCTAAAGCTTCTGAATGTCCTTATAGAATGACTACAGCCATTTACAAGTACTGCTAAAATTTCTTCTTGGAGCCTAAAGCTTTTCCTTTTCCAAAATGCAGAAAAGTTGAAATTCTTTGGAGATTTCAGTCATTATTAGCAGCTGCATTAAATCTAGTTTGTGTTATTCTTGAGGTTTAAAGCAGCCCTAAAGCTGCTAGAGAATGCTCCAGTAAGATAGGGCTCAATAATTTTTTGTCACCCTGTTGTATAGAGATTACACTCTCCCCTGCACTCTGATGGTCCCAGCTTGTCCTGGGAGTCCCTCAGGGCAATAAACACCTAGAATAAACATCTATACAGCAAGTTCCATGTTTTTCCAACATTTGCTGGAGTTCTTGACCAGTGCACCTGAAATCTTACTAAATAAGACTGCACTTACTGATTATCCTGGCATGCCCATGCTACAAAATTTCTAACTTTAGCTTAAGGTAGGATGAGGGGCTACTTGTTTGGGTGACCTCTTGTACTGGGTCTGGCTGGGATGGAGTTAATTTTCTTCACAGCAGCCAGTATGGTGCTGTGTTTTGCATTTGTGACTAAAACAGTGTTGATAACACATTTTAGCTATTGCTGAAGAATGTTTGCATAGCATGGAGGCCTTTCTCTTTTTCCAACTCTGCCTCTCCAGTGAGGACATTGAGGGTACTCAAGAAGTTGGGAGGGGACACAACCAGGACAGCTGATCCGAGCTCTCCAAAGGGATATCCCATGCTATATAACATCATGCTCAGCAATAAAAAGAAGTGGGGAGGGGGTCAGGGGGGAAGGTAGCCATTGCTCAGAGACTGGCTGGGAGGTGGTAAGTGATTGCCTTTGCATAACTTGCTTTGGGTTTTGGTTTTTTTTCCTGTCTTTTTCCTCTTTCCTTTGCTTATTAAAATATCTTTATCTCAACCCATGAGTTTTCTTGCTTTTGCTCTTCCTATTCTCTCCTCCAACCCACTGGGGTGTGGAGGAGAGTGAAAAAGCAACCGTGTGGTGTTTAGCTGCAGGCTAACCCATAGCACCTCTACAAAATTAGCTAGTTATAAAAGACCAGTTGGAGATTCAACCATCAGTTTAGCTCCCTCTGAGGCAGTACAGGAAGACTGTACTAAAGAAAAAAAATCTGCATATGCAGAATGTTTCTAACATTTTTCCGTAGCTTCCCTATGGGAAGTAGAAAATGTTCAATTGATTAGGACATTCAAAACCAGACTGGCTTTAACAAGAAAATATCATCGCAGTGAAATCTTTGGCAGTTTGACAATATGATTTTATATTTGTGTTTCTGTGACAGTTCTGATTCTGGAGTTCTAGTGAATCATTGACAGCCATGGCAACATGATGGGAAAGGAGACAGAAGCACCATGCTATTGGAGCTGCAAAGCAGAGAGACTGTGCTGCTTGAGTTGATTATAGCTGGTAAGAAAAATGTTGTCACAGTAAAAATATGCTGACAACCAGAAACAAACCATCTTTTTAGTCCCTTTGGGCCAATCAGATACATTGCTCATGACTAAAACAGACTGACCATCTTGAAAACAGCAGCACTGTTAACTTAAGTGTTTTGGACGAA
>VYZW01032324.1:9914-37600 GCA_013401315.1 Balaeniceps rex | reverse complement strand
AAGGTAGCCATTGCTCAGAGACTGGCTGGGAGGTGGTAAGTGATTGCCTTTGCATAACTTGCTTTGGGTTTTGGTTTTTTTTCCTGTCTTTTTCCTCTTTCCTTTGCTTATTAAAATATCTTTATCTCAACCCATGAGTTTTCTTGCTTTTGCTCTTCCTATTCTCTCCTCCAACCCACTGGGGAGTGGAGGAGAGTGAAAAAGCAACCGTGTGGTGTTTAGCTGCAGGCTAACCCATAGCACCTCTACAAAATTAGCTAGTTATAAAAGACCAGTTGGAGATTCAACCATCAGTTTAGCTCCCTCTGAGGCAGTACAGGAAGACTGTACTAAAGAAAAAAAATCTGCATATGCAGAATGTTTCTAACATTTTTCCGTAGCTTCCCTATGGGAAGTAGAAAATGTTCAATTGATTAGGACATTCAAAACCAGACTGGCTTTAACAAGAAAATATCATCGCAGTGAAATCTTTGGCAGTTTGACAATATGATTTTATATTTGTGTTTCTGTGACAGTTCTGATTCTGGAGTTCTAGTGAATCATTGACAGCCATGGCAACATGATGGGAAAGGAGACAGAAGCACCATGCTATTGGAGCTGCAAAGCAGAGAGACTGTGCTGCTTGAGTTGATTATAGCTGGTAAGAAAAATGTTGTCACAGTAAAAATATGCTGACAACCAGAAACAAACCATCTTTTTAGTCCCTTTGGGCCAATCAGATACATTGCTCATGACTAAAACAGACTGACCATCTTGAAAACAGCAGCACTGTTAACTTAAGTGTTTTGGACGAATTCTAACCAGTTTTGTTATTTCCTTTCTCCCTAATAACTGTCTCTGAAATTTCATTTGGATGCTGTATCTTTTATCTGTTTTAAACTGTGTCTGTCTTCATGATGATTGAGGTCTTCACTTTACATTATATTGGATTATGTTTGTAATATATTTCAGAATCCTTCAAAATGAGAAATGTTACAGGATAGCTATTGTTTATCCCAGTCTTAATGGCTCTACTATTATTAACCCCCCCCCAAACCATAATCTGGGTGTTCTATTGGAATAAACAGTGTAACAGGTAAAAAAAAAAGTTCTAGCAGCTCTTTCTTAACTATACTGTATTTGTTTTTTGTATAATCCCCTTTTATGATTTTCACTGATTATAATCTTGTTACTTGTAATTCATTCTTAATGTTTTAATTTTTTTTTTTTTAATAAACTTCCTCTGCAGTTTGGTCTTTTCCAAGATTCATATGTTCCGTATGCTTTGTTTTGAACCTGAATGTGTTCTGGTCAGCACCAGTAACAACTATATAGAGTTTAAAAAAACCCACAAACAAAACCCCCCAAAAAAAAAAAAAAAACCCTCTCAGAAAACTCAGCACCTCAGCATATGCAAAAACAAGTACTCTGTTAAAATCAGATTTGTGCAGAGTTCTGACAATGCTCAGATGTTGTGTCTATGAACATGACCATAGGCTCAGGCCCATCCTGACATGGGTAACAAAATCCTCAGGAATGCTCTGGTGTGTATCTCCTGCACTCCCTGCTAAAGACTTCCCAGCAGAACATTAATTCTACTGGAATGTACATATTTCTGTCATACCTGTCACACACGCTTAATTATGTAAATTAGAAAAATAGAGTATCTAGAGCTCAGTAAGTATTAATTTTATGCTAAAAAGTAGGAGTGAGTGAAAAGACTGCAGAACTGGATTAGAGGCTTACATGGCTGAGCAACAGGTCAGAAATAGTTTCATCTTTGTTGCACATTGGATGGCCTGGAGGAGTGGTACAGAGTCAGAACAGAAAATGGACAGAGCATGTGACAAAGACCAATGCATGTTCTGGGATTTTTACAGTGTGAAACTGATGTAAGAAATGGGATTTCAAAACATTACTGAGAATGAAATAAGATCCAGGAAGGCTTAGGGAAAGAAAAGCAGAAAGCAAAAAATAACCACAAGATTGTGAGTTGAGTGACAGGGTGACTGGTTAGTTGTGTGAGATGATAGAAAAGCATCAAAGAAGATTTTGGAAGAGAGATTCAAGGCAAAAGAACAGACTAGCAGCAGGATTTCCTTAAGGATATATCATAGGCAGGGAGAAACAGGATACCGGGCAGACTAGATGGTGAGGGCTAAGGAAGTATAATAGAGACTTGCTGGCACAGAAAATTCTAACAGGGACAAAACCCTTCAGTCAACACCCTGAGAGAAAGTGAATGGGAAGAGGATCCTCAGAAGATGTAATCAAAAGGATAATCATCAAAACAGGACATAAATGACATAGTAGAATTCAAAGGAGAAAAGCTCTCCAGATGAAGTAGATTGGAAAAGATAGAGATCAAGAGTGTGTGTCTGCAGAGAACAGACTCTTAGAGTTTAAAACAAAGAGGTGATTATCAGCCCTTGTAGGGTCAATGTCATTGATGAATCTGTCTCAGGCTGGAGTGGGTAGTACAGAAAATCACNCATGATGATTGAGGTCTTCACTTTACATTATATTGGATTATGTTTGTAATATATTTCAGAATCCTTCAAAATGAGAAATGTTACAGGATAGCTATTGTTTATCCCAGTCTTAATGGCTCTACTATTATTAACCCCCCCCCAAACCATAATCTGGGTGTTCTATTGGAATAAACAGTGTAACAGGTAAAAAAAAAAGTTCTAGCAGCTCTTTCTTAACTATACTGTATTTGTTTTTTGTATAATCCCCTTTTATGATTTTCACTGATTATAATCTTGTTACTTGTAATTCATTCTTAATGTTTTAATTTTTTTTTTTTTAATAAACTTCCTCTGCAGTTTGGTCTTTTCCAAGATTCATATGTTCCGTATGCTTTGTTTTGAACCTGAATGTGTTCTGGTCAGCACCAGTAACAACTATATAGAGTTTAAAAAAACCCACAAACAAAACCCACCAAACAAAAAAAAAAAACCCTCTCAGAAAACTCAGCACCTCAGCATATGCAAAAACAAGTACTCTGTTAAAATCAGATTTGTGCAGAGTTCTGACAATGCTCAGATGTTGTGTCTATGAACATGACCATAGGCTCAGGCCCATCCTGACATGGGTAACAAAATCCTCAGGAATGCTCTGGTGTGTATCTCCTGCACTCCCTGCTAAAGACTTCCCAGCAGAACATTAATTCTACTGGAATGTACATATTTCTGTCATACCTGTCACACACGCTTAATTATGTAAATTAGAAAAATAGAGTATCTAGAGCTCAGTAAGTATTAATTTTATGCTAAAAAGTAGGAGTGAGTGAAAAGACTGCAGAACTGGATTAGAGGCTTACATGGCTGAGCAACAGGTCAGAAATAGTTTCATCTTTGTTGCACATTGGATGGCCTGGAGGAGTGGTACAGAGTCAGAACAGAAAATGGACAGAGCATGTGACAAAGACCAATGCATGTTCTGGGATTTTTACAGTGTGAAACTGATGTAAGAAATGGGATTTCAAAACATTACTGAGAATGAAATAAGATCCAGGAAGGCTTAGGGAAAGAAAAGCAGAAAGCAAAAAATAACCACAAGATTGTGAGTTGAGTGACAGGGTGACTGGTTAGTTGTGTGAGATGATAGAAAAGCATCAAAGAAGATTTTGGAAGAGAGATTCAAGGCAAAAGAACAGACTAGCAGCAGGATTTCCTTAAGGATATATCATAGGCAGGGAGAAACAGGATACCGGGCAGACTAGATGGTGAGGGCTAAGGAAGTATAATAGAGACTTGCTGGCACAGAAAATTCTAACAGGGACAAAACCCTTCAGTCAACACCCTGAGAGAAAGTGAATGGGAAGAGGATCCTCAGAAGATGTAATCAAAAGGATAATCATCAAAACAGGACATAAATGACATAGTAGAATTCAAAGGAGAAAAGCTCTCCAGATGAAGTAGATTGGAAAAGATAGAGATCAAGAGTGTGTGTCTGCAGAGAACAGACTCTTAGAGTTTAAAACAAAGAGGTGATTATCAGCCCTTGTAGGGTCAATGTCATTGATGAATCTGTCTCAGGCTGGAGTGGGTAGTACAGAAAATCACAGACAGTGAAAAAAGACATCTCCAAAATGTAACATGCCCTGTAAGAAAGAATATATGCAGCTGAAACATTTACTGGCTAGGCTGATGAAAAAACACAATAGAGCAGGTGGTCATTTCAGGATGAGAAGTTGCGACTCATCTGACTTTAATGCCTGTAGAACAGTTCACTTGAGTACATAGAAAAAAATAGAAGTCTCACTTACCAGTAGGTTTTCTTCTAAAAAAGTCTTGCAGCCACAAGGGAGATATTGTTGATAGACCTCCCCAAAGCATTTTAACAACAGAGTATGAAGAGGTCCTTGTAACAGCGGGCAACAGTGTGGAAAGGAAAAGCAAAGGTAATTGCAATAAACCATGTGAATAGAGTGAGCTAGATGAGACCCACCCTCCCAAAGCAAAATACAATGAGTTGCAGTACTATGCAAGAGGAAAAGCTGAGTAAAAGTCAGCTCGGATGCTTAAAAAACATTTAAGGAGAACAAGGGGGGGGGGATAGAAAGGGAAAACCAAAAGGTTTTCAAGATTCAAAAAACCATGAAGTTTAAGAGAGAACAAGAAAATTGGAGTCAGTTATCGGAAAGGAAAAGAAAACAAACTGGTAAGCAAATTGGCATACAAGGATGAGGTGTACTTAGTTTTAAGTATGGTCTTAAGTATAAACTAGGTTAAAATCCAGATCATAATGATATATTTGGTTGGGTCACCTAAAAAATATGCGTGCCCATGTTTGATATCAGTCGTTTATGTCTGAAATGTTACTTCTTTTGCACATGACGTACCAGTATGAGTGGTAAAAACACAGGAAAACACCTCCTTTGTCAGGGGAGGTAATACATGTCATCATTACAATCGGATGTAGCATAACCCTGAGTAAGTAATCTTTGCTCTTTATTATCTACGATGCAAATTTTGATGCCTGCCACCAGCCTTTCTCTTCCCTGGGCTGCGATACATGGCTTTTGTCCTGCGTGAGACTTTGTACACTCTGAAGGCATAGACCAGGTAAATCTTTAGCTCCTGTGTTTTGGTTCTCAGTCAAATGCAGCCAGGCTATGAAAAAGAACTTTATATAGGATAATAATCTAATGAAATCTGTGCCACAAGTTGTCTAGGTGTACACTGGATCAGAATTCAGGGACTGTTTTCTGCTTCGTAATAGTTGTGTTGTGTAGCCTTTGGGAATTATTTAATTTCTTTTACCTTTTATTTTATCTTACTTCATTTTCCACATTTTCTGTCTTCCCTATTTATATTACAAATCGCTTGGGGCAGGGACTCTCCTTTAGTATATGTTTGTACAGGTCCTAATAAAATGGGTTCCAAATATCACTCTGAGTTTCTGGGTGCTACTTTGTCATCAGTAACCACTATAAGAACTGCTGATAAGGTTCTGACATTATAAAACTTGAATATGAATTCTGATTCAACACCAACCTCAAACCTTAACTGCTATTCAGTGTGGATATTTTGCTGCCATTTCAGCCATTCCTTGCTATGAGTAGGAACTTCAAATAGAAACAGATGCAAAATAAATGTCATTATTTTTATTAGCTTTATTCTTTTTCTTCTATTCTGAAGGAGCTTTAAGAAAAAAAATATTAATAATACATATGTGTATAGATAATGCACTGCTATTAAGCTCCCGTGGTTCTCTGTTTAATTTTCAAACTCTTAAAGTTAAAACTTAACTAGGTAGTTCTTTCTCCCTCCTCCGCCTGGTAATATCTGTAAGAAAAAGAAAGGGTCACTCCAAACCACCTGCAGATAGAGCCTTAGATGTCTGGTTTACTAGCCTGTTGTCTGATTATAAGCAACTAGGTCCTTGCTTATAACTGAGTATACATAAGAAGTGCATTTCTATATAGTTCAGTAAAACCATATTTTCATGGTTATAATACACAACCATATATGCCTGCCCTCAGACTTTTTATGCTTCTTCCACTGTGCTGGGGGGAGTGATAATGTTTTTTGGATCCATTCTTAGGAGCAGTGTGTTGTGGGATCAAATTGGTTTGGGTTATGGTTTTCCAGTGATCAAAGCACTTGGTCCATGTAAACTGATGCCTTCGATAGTCTTTCAGCTTAACCAGGCATGGTGACAAACGTCTACATATGCTAACCTGAGGGTTTTTTTCTCTCTTACGAAAAGTATATTTGGCAAAACATTAGTTTCTGGCATCCAAAAAACTTGTTAACTTGGGTTAAAGATAATAAATTCATCTGGAAAAAGAAAGGATATAAAGGAGGAAGTATTTCTGTTGTCATTGTCAAAGCTAAACCACTGACTTTTCACTTTAAGCACTGTTTTAACTCTTAAATTAACCCAATTATAAATGAAAACAATCAATGAAAAAAAATCTAAATATGCAAGAAAGCGATTTAGCGAAAACATTTTTTAAATATAACTAAACTCAGAAAACCATGCCATACTTAAAACCCACTGCTATTCACACATCACTGTGTATATAATAACTATATAACTATATATTTATGATTCTGATTTTAGATAATAATACACCTGTAACTCAGAAATTATACAGATGATGGGAAAAAAAAAAGTACAGCTTTAACGGAGGTACCCTGTAGTCCCTCTGTAGAGCTATGCAAAGGCCGTGGGGACACAGCAACGTATTCAGACATCCACAATTTCAGAAACTCTTTTGGTGGGGAGTGCATGCGTGCACGTGTGTCCGAGCGTGCTTCATACCGCGTGGGTATTTATTCCCCTTTCTGCTGGGAACGGGGAGCCCGCGGCGCGGTGCGTGTCAGACAGCTCACCGCCGTAGCCACGAAGGGGATGGCAGCTGCCGCCCTCCCTCCCCAGCGGGAGGAGGGACGGCGATGACCTTGGCCGAGCCCGAAGCGGTGGGGCCTACCGCGGGGCTCAGGGCGAGGCCGGGGCCGGGACCGGGACGGGGGCCGGGACCGTGGGGCCGGGGCTGTGGGCCCTCAGCGCCCCGCCGAGTCGGCCCAGCACGCAAGGTGGCTGCGGGGCGTTGCCTGGCAACAGGCGCGTCGCGGCCGTTGGGCGCTGGGAACGGCCGCCGGGAGGCCGCGGCCCTTAGTGGCCGGGTCTGGAGCGGGGCGCGGGTCTGGGGCGGAGCGGCAGGGGGGTACCGCCGGGGAGGAGGGGCGGCGGGCTTGAGCACTGCTGGGAGTGACGGCGGGGTGCCTGGGGCAGGCATCTGGGAAGTTGCCAGGCGCCTTTAGGAAATCTACCCCTCCCCGCCCAGGGAGGTGCCGCCCTTACATGATTCCTTTACACATATTTAACAAACCAGCTAAGAATGAGTGCGCATTTGGTGGGGGACTGGGAAAAGAGTGTTTCCATGGGCACTACTTTTTCACCTGCTCCCCATCCACCTGCTGGGGTACTGAGGTTTTTTTATTCACACATGAGCAAAGAGATGCCTTTCACCCCCTTGTCTGCTGCAAGCCATTGGAGTAGTGTCTAGATAATAAAACTGGTGGACCATTCTTGACAGGAGCCGGCAGACTGATTGCTAATTTAATGCTTAGGCATTATTCACATTTCTTTAACCATAGTTGCAGCATAATGATACATCTCCATTGCTGTCTTGTTGCTTGATGAAAAGAGGCCAGAAGAAAATGCATAAATGAATAACATTTTTAGAGCACAGTATCATGGAGAGTATTGAAACATAACATAAATATGGGCTGGTAGGAGCACTGACTAAATAAAACCCCATAACCTACCCTATACCAAAGCAGTCCAAAAGCACATTTTATTTAGCTTCCATGCGTTTTCTTCATTATTAAGAAACAGGAAGGACAAACCCTTCTCTGATGTATACGCTTTTATTTATTACAAAGGCTCTGCTCTGTTTCTAATTTAGTTTGGAAGGTCATATGTTTAGCCTGAAAAATTCTGTGACTAAATTAAGATCTTCCATTTAAAAGCCTCAAGAAACAGGTACAGATGCAACATGTAAATTGCTATACCTGCAGCATTTTCAGCTAAAACTCTTCTTGCTATAACACACTGAATAGTTAAACAGATTCATCTGGTCCAATCTTCTTAAGGAAATCTTCTTTATAGTATTGTCTTAGACTAAAATGCTGTATTACTTTAATTTTGTTCTGTGAGTTTTGTGGTAGTTTCTAATGATAATTTGTGCCATTTTTTTCTGATTAAATTATTACAATTTAAATTATGCAATTGCAGTTGGTACATTTATTTAAGAGATGAAAAAGGAATCGGTAAGTGAGTACTGTGTAGGGAACAATCAGTTGCCAACAATCAGTTTTTGTGTGTGTATATAGCATTTTGGCCAAAAGGCTAGGAAATAATAATAATGGTGATGATGCTAATAATAATAATGATAATAAACCACAAACAAAAAGCCTTAGAATTGCCACCAACTGTAGTTGGTTCTACACTAGTTCAAGATTTATCAATAGCTTTCAGCTAAGGAAACTGTATTTACATTCATTTAATTAAATGGCTTTGTGTGTTTCAAGAAAGGCAATTTTTTTCACTTGATTTTACGTCTGTCAGAAAGTAGGTTAAACTCAGTGTTCTATATTATCAGCTGATAAACTGAATATCAACTGATACTGAATATTAACCAGTATATGAGAACATCAACTTATCAGATTGCTAACATATATAGTTAATAGTAAGAAAACTGTTTAACTCTTTTACCAGCCTTCCTTGTGTGCTGTAAAGGTGGCACACCTTAGCAAACCTGTAGTATAAATCACTTTCTCCAAGGGTTGCCAAAGGTTTCTGTGTGGCCATTTAATTTGATTTGACTAATGCATCCCACTCCAAACCTATAAACGTGTTTGTAGAGATAGTGAGGTTGACCTCACTTCCTGACTCCAAACCTAAATAAAACTCAGCATGAAAAAAGCAGCACTCTTGCTGCAGCCAATCAATGGTGCCCTAGCTACAGTTGCACAGATTGTGAGATTTTTATCTTCCCAAGGCTTAATAGAACAAGTTACGTTAAATAAAAAGAAAAAAAAAGAGAAAGGTGTTTTCACAGAGTTGCCTCTTGTCCTGTCACTGGGCACCACTGAAAAGAGTCTGGCTCCGTCCTCTTTGCACCCTCCCTTCAGGTATTTATATACATTGATAAGATTCCCCCCTGAGCCTTCTCTAGGCTAAACAGTCCCAGCTCTCTCAGCCTTTCCTCATCCGTGAGGTGCTCCAGTGCCTTCATCATCCTTGTGGCACTTTGTTGAACTCTCTCTGGTATGCCCATATCTTTCTTGTACTGAGGAGTCCAAAACTGGACGCAGTACTGCAAGTGTGGCCTCACCAGTGCTGAATAAAGGTGAAGGATCACCTCCCTCGACATGTGGGCAATACTTTGCCTAACGTAGCCCAGCGTACCAGTCACCTTCTTTGCAGCAAGTGCACGTTGCTGGCTCGTGTTCAACCTGGTGTCCACCAGGACCTCCAGGTCCCTTTGTGCCAAGCTGGGTAGCCCCTAGCATATATTGGTGCATAGTATTGTTCCTCCCCAGGTGGAATAATATGTCTCCTTTTGAGGTTTCTGTCCTCTGCCCATTTCTTTAGCCTCTCAAGGTCCCTCTGGATGGCAGCACAATCCTCGGTGTATCAGCCACTCCTCCCAGTTTGGTGTGGTCTGTAAACTTGCTGAGGTTACACTCTACCCCCATCGTCCACATCATTAATGAAGTTGTTAAACAGGGCTGGACCCAGTATTGATCCCTGGTACACCCCTAGTCACTGGTCTCCAACTAGACTTTTCTTTTTTACTGCTCTTTTTCGCTAGGCAGACCCTTTCTTTGGCCCCTTGGAGAGTCTTATGGATTTATTGGCTTCTTTGGAAGGAATAAAATTGGGTTTACATTTAAGAACAATATAAAGGAATAAACCAAAAACTGATGTCCAGTAATTATGAAGACCAGGTATACCACCTTCTTGTGGTACAATGTAGTAGCAATGATGCATGTCAGTGACAACTAATTGGCTTAACGGCATAATGCCAGACCCAAGCTGATTGTAACTCTATCCTGTACTTATGGACAGCCTGCATCTCTGAACTGTCATGGCTTTCACACAGTGTTTGCTCTGGGCCTCAGGTCTCTAGCTTTGACCTGTCTTTTGCTCTGGAATTATGTGATTCTTTTGGCTTTGGCTTAGATTCTGAACTGTAGCCATCTAAAGCAAAGGCAGTCATAGTCAGCCACCAAACCTTCTCCAAGGAAGGTGCTGCTGCTTTAGAAAATTATTTACTTTTTAATTTAAGAAGACAATCTTAAACAAATAATAATGCAAGCAACAAAATAACTAACTCATCTTTCAGGTTTACTATTCCAAGGCTCTCAAAAAGCCCAACTTTTATATTTCTTCCTCAGAGCCCTAGGCAATCCATCCTGTCATGGTAGGTAGCACTGTGCTACCTGGGTTTTAATCCATTTGGATACTTTTGACTGGCAACCTTATAAATGGGCAAGGATGTGAAGAAATTACATCTATGTAAATATAAATACGAACATGCTCCCTTCTTTAAATTAAAAAAGCTAGTGATAAACTAGTGGCAATGAAGGGTCAAGACAACTTTTCCTGAATGGCAGAAGGCAAGTGGGAAGTTGATGCAATGTTTTGTGTTTTTGTAAACTGAATCTTCACAGAAGGGTATTCAAGAGTAGTGACTTTAGATGGAGAAGTAAGTCATTACAAATGAAAGAAAGCAGAAAAAAAATGCTTTTACAGCAATTTGGGTAATGAAAATGTACTTAGAACACAGGATGGAAAGATTAAAGGAAAGTACATAGAACTTCCATTTGGAGCAGGAATTTTGCTTATATGTTGCTGGGTTTCCTCCCTCCCCCCACCCCATTGCGTTGCTATATCAAAATTATTATTTTGTATGATTCCAATTATCAGATGTTATTTAACAGAAATGGATGTTTGTGACATGGATTTGATAACAAATGAGTGGTTAAAGGTAAAAAAAATCCGTGTATTGCTGTGTAAATACAAAACGGCAACTTCTAATACAGATACTGGTTCCATTATAGCTTATTTGCCTAGAAAGAAATGATGATTTTTTTTCCCCTACAGATTTCATGAAAACAAATGTGTTTATTTTTCTATCACAGAACCAATTTACCATGAAAAAATTCAGAGTTCAAAAGTGAATTGTTTCTCAGGGATATACAATGGAGCGCACAGACACCACTTCTTATCCTCTTGAGGCAGAAACAGTAAATTAGATTTTAACAAGCCAGATGCAGGCAATATAAATTTGTATAACAAGCCTTAGCAATAAAAAAGAAAAAAAAATCTGGTCATATGTAGTGTGAAAATAGCGGTAGTTAATACTGAAGTAAATTCATATTTGTTGTGGTCATTTATGGAAAAACACTATTGCATGGTGTATTGTATGTACAAATTTGAGATTATTAAATAATAAATGAGTAATAATGATTATTAAAATAATGCTCTGGAGATTAAGAATCCCAAAGTCTAACATGAAGTCTTCAACAAAGGAAAGAGCTGTCTGTCACACTGAGAAGGGTATGGTGCACTTTCAAAAACCATTTACAAATAAAATTTGCGCCCTGGAGCGACTGACATGGGATGTCACTCAAAGTACTTTTCTTCAGATGTGTCAGGGTGCAGCAAGGGCCAGCTGCTCCCTAAGGGACTGGGAGCTGTGAGCCAAGGGTGACCCCAGGCCTGGCAGTGCTCTCACCAATATGCACCATCCCACAGGGTCTGATCAGGGCGGGAAGGGCCGGGTGCTGTAACAGGGTCTATCAACAATCTTGGGCAGGAAAGTGACAAGCTGATGTCAGAATCCATCCGGCAGCAGGAGAAGGGGGCAGGAATGGGGCTGGAGGCATGGCTACAAGCATGAGCCTGAGGTCCATTCTGGGGACAGGGCTGGAGACCAGCACTCCTACAGGGCAGGAGACTGAGGGCCCCAGTCTGAGCTGAAGTGGGGCTCCTGGGTCCATGTGCAGGTGTGGGAGGAGTTCCCAGAAGAGGCTGGGCAGGACCAGCAAGGCCCTCAGAGCCCTGACAATATGTAACTCTGTTTTCTTACGTGAAACAGTTAACTGACAATAACCTTTTAAGAATCATTACTTATCACCTAAATTAATCGGTAAATTAATTACTTAGTCAAGTTTGATGACTGGTTAACTAGTTAAACTCTTCAGAACTATCTTACTCATTCTAGGTTTATTTTGCAACTTGTTTCTATTTTTATGGCTGTCTGCTCAAATATAAAAGGGACTAAGAAATAAATCAAGCAAGCAACAATAGCCACAACAACTTAGAAGAAAGCAAAAAGCTCATGCCCATGATAATGAAGTACCAAAAACTAGCTTCACAGATGTCATGCAGATATGTAAGTCAGTATGGCACATATGTAGCTTGACTGTTTAGAAAATGTAAGAGAAGTAGGTAACAGGCTTTCTTTCCACCAGCCAGAAAGAAGCTATTCTTCAAACCTAGATAGCACAAAGTTGCCAAGGGCAGAAATGCCCATGTCCCTGCTGATTTTACTGTTTACTGCCTTTTACTGTTACATTTAGGAAATTTTCAAACTCATGTTCTCCAAAACCCTTCTGTATGTACAAACTGATTCGGACTTTTCAATCCATTAAGGTCTATATTTTAATAATGTAGGTCTAAAAATCAGGTCTCTCTCATCAGTGTAAATATCCTTATAGGATAGTTAGCAATGTAGAAGCATTACAGGGTTTCTTTCAACGCTGCTCCCAGTGTAAACAGTAGTGTGTCTGACAAAGAGCAAGAAGAATGGTCTATTTAGTCCCCAGCTATGAAGAAAGAGCTTATGGAGGCTTGTAGCCACTCTGACTTGCCCCAGAAAAACTAAACTACACTGGTTTCAGACTGGAAAGCACAACATGGCTTAAAGTAGAGGGAATTGTAAGGGCTGTGTGTTCTTTAAGAAATCTATAGTATTTCTGGCTGTTAAAGTAAAAGAAATAATATTTTCTTTCATCATTCTGTCCTCACTTTGCAAACTTGCTGAGGTATGGATGTGATGGAGTGACAAGCTGATACAGGGATGCATGAAAACAGTTGCACAGTGTTATAATAATTTCAAAAGCTTTGCTGATTTTTTTTTCTATTTTATTTTAATGCTTTATCACTAGTAACCAGCATGCTGTTACTACTTATGGATACAATCTTTGCATCATATGGAAGGACACTGAAGATCCTGAATAATAGTCAAACATGTCTTATGGTGCTCATTACTCTGCAGTAGTAAAATCACCAGCCAGCAATCGAAAAAGAGAAACGATCACATCAAGAATAAAGTATCCCAGGGAGAAAATTAATGTCACAATAATTACATGGTTCACAGTGGAGGATGTGTGGTTATTAGCAGTTCTAGAGAAGCTAATTAAGCAAGTCAAAATTCTTTTTAAACCAGTTTAATCAAGAGAAAAGGTGTCCCCTTGGCTCTGAACAACTAACTAACATGGAAGGATTGAGAATTCATGGGTACATCAAAAAGAAAGGAAAGCTGGTAATTGTACTGTACTGAGCTGAGCTACCTACAATTAAAAAACTGCTAGCTAATGGAAATAGAATTCATCAAATGGTTCTCTTCAGCAAAACACAGCAAAGCAAGACTACCATTCATTAAGCCTCAGTGCTTTGTTACATAGTGCGTACATATTTCTTTGTCATGATTGACTATGTTGTGCTTTTCAGTCGTATCAACAAAGTTATTTTGAGGCGACCTCTCTGCCTTGCCTGATTCACTCAGAGATATTAAACTAAAGCACAGGAGAATCAGTCATGGAATGGAGAGGAAAAAGGCCCTTAAGCTCATACCAATCACCAGAACCAAATTCAAAATGAATCATGTTGAAGTAAACAAAACCTTCTGAAATATTTGCAAAGTGTTGTGTAGTGTCATGTTCTACCCACCCCCCAACCACCTCCAACATACTGGTGGTTTGCTACTGGGACCAGAAGAACACTGGCTGGCTCATGAATATCTGTCTGAATGCCAGCATTAACTGTGCTTCGTTGTGATTCAGGAGGTATAATGGAGTAACTGGATTTTCCTTTTGCTCCAGCCTCTTAGCACATGCAGAGATTGTGCCTCTGGAGACAGTATGGTTCTCAGCTATCTTACTCTGTTTATTGTGAAACCATAATCTGTCTGGAATCATAACTTTAATTTGTTTCTTTTTAAAAGTGGTCAGTAGTTTGCCTAGCATGCAAGTTTGCTGTTAGATTCCATTTAAATAACCTTGTGATCATAGTGTTGTACAATAAAATAAATCCACTATTGTAAGAAATTATATTCTAGAATGCAATATAGACAGCAGTCAGATTTTTTGTTACTTTGCTCTCATAATATCAGCCAGTGTCTCATTATAACAGTCGTAACAATTCAGTTCTGAAATTCATCACAAAATCTTTGCAGTTCTAATGCCTTAAAAGATTTTTCAAAGTGGAATTGTGGGTTCTGTCTTCACTGAATCTCAAAACCCTACAAATGAAAACTGATCATTGCCAAAGAATAAACACTAAAAGAACTTAATGCATTAACAATATCTTTAGGATTATGCATTTTGTCAATTCAAGAATCATATACAATGAAATTTAACTGATGCAATATACTTCAAGAATATATGTCTTCTTACATATGGTTTAAAATGTGTGAAATGGTCAGAATATTACACAGAGTTAATAAATTTTCCTGTGCTTAGCAATAAAGAAAAATCAGAAATAAAGATAAATCAGAAAGATGTTTTTGAAACTAGATGGGCTTTTGTGCATAGGTGATTTAAGAATAGTAGGTGTGGAGGAATGATGAAATGCAAAATGACATGAAGTTTTAAAGATGTTACTAGGCAGCGGGTGGATGATATATCTATAAACAAAGATCAGACACAGGAGGAATATGTGACAGAACTTTCTGTGGTGCAGATGAGCTACATGCATGTGCACTGGAGTTGTGTCAGTAATTAACAGGGATGCTTGTATTATTAAGCTACATAAGACAATACCTATTCAGCAACGTATCTACAGTGGGCTCATGTTATCTGACATTAAGCATCTAAAAACTAATAGTTTAGTCTAATCCAGTTTTTCAGGTTATTTCTAACATCAGTGGAGAAAGGGTAATGACTCATTGCATTCTATCATAGGTTTATATTCCCTGTGGAAACCCATCTCTTTACTGACCACAGAGGGAGCTAACGTCTCTGCCAAGTGGCTCAAGTTAAGTGACATGTAACTTAATCAAATAAAAAGCAAATGAAATGAGAAAAGATGTTAAAAAGGAAAATAAAAGGAAGAAAACAAAGACCAGCAGTTAGGTGATGCCCCAGTCTACATAATAAATAATGGAAGAAAAAATTATACAGCCTGATGTAATTTAAAAAAATACTACAATTATTTTTAGCATGATTTTTTAAAATGAATATTCAAACTGAATGTCTCAGAAATGTGTAACTACATATCTTACTACAAACCTTGCACAATGGTGTTGCTGGTCTGTGTATGGTTTCAGATATTCTTCCAGTGCATTCATACATATCTGAAAATGTATTTTATGCTGCACATTTTTGTACTGGTACTCAATTAATCCTCTCAAATACGTTATCCTGGCTCCATTCTTTTTGTCCTTGTTCTACAAGGACGTGATCCAGCCTATTGAAGTTAAAAAGAATTTTTCCATTTGCTTCAAAACAATTTGGACCAATGCCATACATCTCATCTCTCTTAGAAAACAGAATTTGAATCACCAAAAACTTGCAAAGATGTCATTATAGTCAGTTGTTTAACAAATATCAAAATAAACCTTCTGCTATGTATCTCAGAGGCATATTCGAATAACATTTAGCTTTTAAAGTCATTGATGAATAAGTTACTGATGAAATAGTTCCTGCAGTGTAAGGACCAAGCAATAGACTAGCTAATGTTCAGTTAATCAGTTTACTTAGCCATTTTAGATGCTTATACTACATGTTCTTTAGGAGTTTGTTTTTGTAATTAGTTATCAATCAATATTGCTAATGTAGTTTACAGTAGCCACCAAAAATTAGATTTTCCTGGCAATGAGAAAGCTAATCTACTCATCTATTTTTTTGTACTGTAAAAGAATGTGTCACCGTAAAAGTATCAACAAAATGTGTATTTTTGTCTCATTGTTTTGAAAGATGCATGTGTGATTCTTATAAATGCTGCATATAGGGCTTTCGATCAGCCAAACATATTTTAAGCATGCATATTGATAGTGGTGAACTTGAACAGAATTACTCTGAGTAGCCTGATATTTCATTTGTGTGAGGTTTCAAGAAAGTTTTCACTTTGATTCATAACTAAAGCTAGAAAAATGGAAAGTAAGTTACTTTTAAAGCATATTACAGAACAATGAGAACATATCTGTGCATTTTTTTCTGGTGGGCTTTTTTTTTTTTAGTTTTGGTAAATGAAATGTAACAACTGATTGTTGCATTCTTCAGAAGCCTGTCAGCAGTTAAAGGCATGTCCTTATGTTCTTATTTAGTCAAGAATATCTCCTCCTGTAGAACAAGGGAGTCTTGGTGTCCTGAGAGCTCTTTCTTAGTATAGAATGCTTACAACTTTTCCAATTTTTGCAAAGAGCCTGGAAGCCTGGAGTCGCCAAATCTTAGATATCAATAGGAATGCTTCTCAAGAGTTAGAAAGTCTGGAAACCTGTATTACTCTCAATGTTCTTATATTAATTAGTACCAAGTTTCAAAAAAAAAAATTGTTTACGTGAAATAGCACTTTCTCATAAAGAAGAGTCTTATAAGAAAGTCCATAATCAGCTTATTTGTTTTAAGGTAGGAAATCATTTTAATAACTTATGGAATTTGTAGACTAAGATTTTAAGGACTTAACCTTAAAGGACTAAGGTTTTAAAGTTAACCTTAAGGACTAAGGTTTTAAAGTTGGATTGTGGATTATGGTGTGTTAAACAGTAGTGACCACTTTTAGCCATGAGTGCACAGGATTTAGGATGAATTGCCATTGTGAAATAAAATGTCAAAGGACTTAAAGCGTTTAACAAAATCTTGAGTGCAACTTGGAAGATTAGAAATGCTACTTTATTTCTGTTTAACAGAACTCTGTAAAATTCAGTAGTCATCCATAGATTTATTTTGAAAATTGAAGACATTTTGGATATTATAAAATCACTTTGATTTTATTCTTCACATAAAAGGTCATTTAAAATAATAAAATAACAGAACAATAACAAAATCTTAACATTTTAATAACTACTTTAGCAGTTGCATTTATTCATGTCTTTGTAACAAATGACCTCTAAAGTGAAAATTAATGAAATAAGATATTTAACAAGAGCTTCTTTTCATGTTCTTAAAATCATAAATAAATTTCACATTGCAAGAACTTTATACAGCCCTCTCAGACCAAAGTAGATTTCAAAGAGGCCAATATTTGTCCATAGTTAATGTACTGGTGTTATAAGCAATTTTTAGCTTTACAATACATTTTGATAATGAAATAATTTTCTTCATCATCTTCATACTGATCCTACCATGTGTCTACAAAAAATAACTATATTATCACTGTGTATAATCAACTCTAAGAAAATTTATGAAAGAAATGGGATGTTCTTAAAAATTCTGAAGATTGTATGCAATGAAAATTATTCTGATTAGTCATGAACCAACAATCTGAACTTTCATAGCATGTTTCACTGTGGATTGTTGTTTACAGGTTGATGTAAACTGATTAACTTTTTTGCAAGCACCATGTTATTATAATATTTTAATTATGTTTTAATTATGTTTGTTATAATAAATTAATGTATTTATAATTATTTAATTATATTTAATTAATATATTTATAGTTGTTATAATTATTAATTATTATAATTGGGAGTTGATAATACAGCAATATGCATAATTTACCCCGTTCTTTATAGCCAAAGAAATTCCCCATCCTCTTCACATATTTCCTTACTGTCTTTGTATATAGACCAACAGTGTTTCAAGATGCGTGCTATTTATCAGTTTTTTAGACAACAGAAGACCAGAGCAAACAATNTAAAAGGTAATTCTGCTGTGCTTGGGAAAAATCTTAAAAGAGAAAGAACACATGTGATTCTAAAAGACTGTCTCTCCTATCCCTGTATTGACAAAGAACAAGATGGATAACAGGTGAACTGTGTTATAGAAGTCTGTCAAAACCTTCCATAAAAGTTATTGCAATTTAACGGATAAAGGGGAATGAATAATAGAGAGGATGAGACCTGTTTTGAATGGAGCATGTAGCAAACTTACTGCCTTGATTCCTCCTTTAGTCTTGTCTCTGAATGGAATGCAGAGGAAAGAAGAAAATCCCTTTGCTTGCAGTGGAAAACCTGTGGCCCACAGACACAAATCTCTGCATTTGTCAATACAGCATATCCTTTATTTTCAAATAAATTCCTCAAGCTAAGAGCTACCAGACAAAGCAGATGGGAGTTTCTCATCAAAGGAACATACAGTCATCCTCAAGCAAGTAACTTCACAATATAAAACACAGAGTGGGAGAGACAGAAGAGAAATACACACAAAAGATTTCACTCATTCAGTGACTAAAGTGAGGCGTGGCTTAGACTGATTAGAAATGTTGAGCATATTTGATTGAGTAGAGCAGAGGTGAAACTGAAAAATGAAATAAAAAAAACAGAATGAAAGAGTTAAAAAAAACAACCCACAAAAAAAAACCCAGGGTGAAGGAAGCATGACCAAAGTAGTAGAATAACTAAAAACAACTAATAGTAACTAAAAACAACTAATAGTTGTTTTTAAAGAAACAACTGAAATTACATTTTTGAAAGGGAAGAGGGCAATGATATTATGAAAGCAGAAGGCTGGTCTGTGACCTATTAACTGTTAGCTATTAGATGAAAGAAAACCAGCATACTATCTTTCTATTGGCAACTTTGTCATGCTTGAAGAACACCGCTTCCAAGTGCAATGCCTACTAGGAAGAAGCTCTCAAGTCCTTCTGAGCATAAAGAATAGCTTAAGGATGTGGTTGATACTTCATCAAGCTTTAATTGTGCACATTTTATTACGACTAATGAGGGTTCTCAAGATGAAAGAAGCTGAAGGGGAGTGAGGATAAGCTTGTGGGCAAGGCTTTCAACTGGGACATAGAAGATCCGAGGTCAATTTCTAAATGCCACATACTCCCTCTGGGTCTGCCAATGTTCTTGTCTCTGGAATACGAAGGTAAGAATGAGTATATAGCTCCAGGATATTATAATGATAGATGCAGTGATGTTTGTGAGATTTTTATGTAGTGTATTAAATCCTGTAAGAGTATGAAGACATCAGTTTTATATGTATGAAATACAAGTGAAGGATTTTGTTTTAAATGTGATGAAGCAAAGGTTCCTTTTCAGGCGGTATCAAGTAGCGAGCGTCTTGACTATTTCTGTGAGATTATCTCAATTTTTGCCTTGCCTCTCTCCTTCCCTTCTTTCATTCCTTCATATCACTTTCATAATATGAAAATATCCTTCAGTCTTTTCAAACTTAGGAAAGACAACTTTGTAGAAGTTATAGGAACTGGTCTTCACACTGAACTGTAACTCAGAAAATCTTGACAAATTGGATAAATTCTGGTTAGAAATTAGGAGACTCTTTCTCGTGGTATATGCAATGAAACTTTGGAATGTTTTGCTCAGGAATTTATGGAATCCCCTTTCTTGGAGTTTTTGAAAGGCAGGTTAGACAGCTTTCTCTCAGGAATGATTGAAGTGTATTAAATTTTATCTTTAGCTTGGGCTAGATGATTTTTCAAGATTATCTGACAGGTCTGAGGTTTTGTTTATTTGTTTGTTTGCTATCTAGTATAGACAGGCAAAAATTAATTGAAGTAAATAAAGATAATGAAGTGCTGGCAGAGGAATTGCTTCTCATTATTTTTGTCTGCATATTTGCAGATACAGTTGTATTGCATTGTAGATACAGTTTCATTTACTATTGACTAAAAGGGAAAGGTTCTGCAGGCCTTCTAAAATAATCTACAATAGCATAAGAGAAAGTGATATAGCAGAGACAGTGATAAGCAAAGACAGTTTTGTAATACTTTCCAATAGTATGAGTAAGCTGAAAGAATTTGGAAGTAAAGAAAAAAATAATCCACTTATGCTCATAGTTACTATACTTCCTTCCCAAACATAATCAAACAAATGTAAAGGACTGCAAAGTGCTAATCTAACCATGGAACAGGGAAAAAAATGCACTTGCTGAAAACAATTGGATGAATAATGCAAATATTAGATTAGTTTTACCAAATTTTCTCCTGGAAAACAGCAACAACTTTTTTTCATATGTGAACCATTCGACGCATCCAAAGACTAGACAAAGGCCTACGATAGAGAACAAAAAAACATCCACCGGGGAAGTGGAAGGGTGATATCTCACTTCCAGTACCTTAGAAAGAACTAATTACAAGAGGAATATGGTTTCAGTAACTCAGAGAATTCCATCTTTCAGCTTTCTGATTATTTTAGTTGCTGTTTGGTGACTGCATCAGAATTAGAAAACAGAAGACACATGAGCTAATGGAACACAAATTGACAAAGTTATATTGAATACATACCTATAAAGACAAGACAAAGAATGATTCAGTCTTAATATTGACCAAAAATATAACTACAGACAAATAACTCAAAAAGGCTAAATGTAATTTATTTAGAACTGGTCAGTACTCATCAGAAATCCGTGCTCAGTAACTTCTGCTGAAGATGTTGATGACCACAGATAGTTCAGAGTGAATGAGTGTGCATCCTCACTTATCACTGAAAGCATCAGCAAAAAGGAAACTTGCTTAACAAGCTTAACAAGACAAAAGCTTTTTTTGGCTATTCATGGTGATTAGTTCCTTCACAACCTACAAAAGATCTTCACAGGTCAAGATAGACTAGTGTAAACAAGGCACTGTAGATATCCTGTCTTGCCAGTAAAGAGATATTTGACCTCAAGAACTCTGAAACATGTATTTTAAAGTAAAAAATAACATTTTTAATCAAAGCTAAAAGGGCGAAGGGCTTTTCTTCATTCACTATTATTTTTAATCTTTTCTATAGGAGTTTTCTGTAATAGTTTAAGCATGCAAACTAATCCAGCTGTCCCATTACAACATTCCTTTTTTATCATACTTCATTTTGGCTTTGAAAAATCCAATATTAACTCATTCACTCCTGTAGGAGCAACTGTCCTTTGGAAGACTGCAAGTGTCAGGTATGATACAGTTATTCATGAGGAGGGTGTCATGGTGGTCCCTGATGGGCCAAGAGTGCTGTGGAATATAGATCTATTCCAGGTACTCCCGAAAGATCTATGAAATTTTTGTTTGCTCCAAACATCAGAAACACATTAAAGAAAAATTATTAAATATTCTTTTCACCTAGGACATGGAAGTTTCCGTGACTCCTCTGAGTGATGGCAGTTGATCAACAGCACTACAGTGGAAGAGCGAGACACCCTTGTTTTAACACCTGTATAAGATCATGTGACCATCATCTCATGAACTGCATTAATTTTTTGAGTTGGTTTGGTTTTTGTTGGGTTTTTTGTTTGTTTTTCTTTAGCTCACATCTTGATAAAGATAGGATAGAGAAATTGCTCTCTTACTTTTCTCATTCCCTTTGTCACTGATGACATAAACTGTTTCATTAAAGACGTGGATTAGTCATAAATTTTGACTTGGTGTCCCTTGTAGTGTTCAAGAATATCCAGAATGCTGCTGCACAATTTATCCTTGTAGTGTGTTCCCATTTTGACATCAGCCTTTATTTTCTCTCTTTTCTGATTCCTTTTCTTCTGTCATATCAAATATAAGCTAGTAGTCTTTACTGTCTCTGAGCATGATGCCAGCCAAAAAAACCCAACAACAAAAAAGCACATGACAGTCATTATGCTGTTGTGCCAAGTCTACTGCTTAGCACACTGACAATTTTAGCTCATAATTTCCTTTAACTCTGTCTGTTTGCTTATATCCAAATAGTTGTCTTTTGCCCTGTGCTTAATTCAAAAGCTCTTTGGAGACATTTGAAGATAGTAAAGTTCAGCCATGGGCATTACAGCAATGAAATTAATAACTATTAATATTAATCTATAGAATCAGAAAGATAGCATGAGACTATGAGAGAAGCTATTGATACCTGTGAATATAGAAATGTCCTGTCACTTTAAACTGATTAGAGCTTGTTAGAGTCCGATTTGGATGAGAGGAAGGCCCCCTTGCTTTCTAACCGACCTCAGACGAATCTGGGAGGCTAGGGGCGGCTAGACCAACCTCTCATTTCAAGTTCGATCCCTTCGAGCGAGATTAAGACACAAACGAGGTCAGATGTCTTGAGTCCACCCGTTCATTAATCACTCATGCACTCTCGAAAAAAGAGGAACAGCGGCAGGAAAGAGAGGAAAGAAGGAAAGGTGGAAGATAAAGCAAGAGTGCGGAATAGGAGAGCACAACTAGTCACCACCCTGGATCCGCAGCGTTTCGGGGGTCTTCAGTGGTGTGGGACCACCCACGGAGTCTTCAGTGGTGGGGGGGGAGTCGCCTACACGATTTTCGGTGGTGAGGGGTTTGCCCCCCGGGGTTTGGGGTGATGGCCTTTTATAGGCTGCGTGCCTGAGGCAACAACTCCGCGCTTGCGCAGAACTCCCTTTTGCACCCTGCTTGCCCAGGGCGACGGCACGTACCCCATGTCTGGAGTCCCACGCGCCGTCCACGTGCACACGCCCACAGCCAGTTGCCCACACCGAGCAGGGTGCCATGACCCCCGCCGTTGTCCTTGTGGTGGTGCAGGCTGGTGCACAGTTTTCTTAGAAGATTCCTTTAACTTCTTGTGGGCAAACTTTGAGACAAATGTTTAACTATTTCGTCCCTCACAGAGCTGTTGTTCAACTGATGTAACTAGATCCTTGTACTTTTGGGAGAAATCAGAAAGACTCCAAGATAAGAGACTCCTAAATAACCTTGCTTTGGACAGCTCAGCCCTGGGAGAGCAGATGCGCGGGACCATAAAGATAAGAGAACTGCAGGACAAACGCAAAACCAGACCAGACCGTCCTTAAAAGACAAAATATACTTGATCTTAGAACTGAGTCTGCGCAAAAGCAAAGGTCAGCAACCGGACACAGTGAGGAAGAGTATATTCTTCATCCAAAGACCCCTGACGACCACCCGGAGGCGCCAACAGGCATGCGCAAAGGACATTAGCATATTATAATGAGTTCCTGGAAAAATAATGAATATGTAAATAATTTCTTGGGAAAATAATGAATATGTATGTATAATTTGTATATAGGCTATGCAATTAACCCTTTTTTGGCACGCACATTAGGAGGAGCGATCCCCTGTGCGCCCAGCGCTGCAATAAAGAATACCTGCTTAATAGTCAGACCCGACTATTGAGTCTTGATTTTCGGCTTTTCACGGCATCACTATTAGATCTAGATGGAATTACAACACTTCTAATACCGCTGAAAAAGCAATATTGATTGTACAAAACCTGTGAAGACTCTACAGATTTTATAGAAATGTACATAAAAATAAAATTAATTCCAGTCTTCTTTCCCTTTTTCTGGACTTATGTCAGCAGTAATGTTGTAAATAAAAAAAATAATCTTGAAATTAAAGCACTTAAGCATGTGCTAAACTTCAGAGTCCTGGCTAAAATCGTGCTGAAATCATCGTATAACTAAGCACGCTCTTAAGCAAGTTCCCTGTGCAACGAGGTGTAACTACAGTGAGAACTATTCAAGCACACAGAAGTACACACAAGCACAGTAGGTTTGGATTTGTTTTTTTTTTTGTTAAAACTAATGTCTGAAAGTGCTCTGTTTCAAGATATTTATTAACATTGATACATTTAATTAAAAAATATCAAAAACCACATGTGGATTTGCATAGCCATGTGGTTGAAATTTACAAATCTGTATAGGCAAAGTTATGTTCCAAAAACGCTGAGACTGCTTTTTAACATCTTTTAGCACCTTTGTGAGTCTGACCTCAAAGAGGTAGTGATCTTTACAATGAAAATATGCAGTCTTAGCATATTTGATGAAAAATGTTTGCTCATCTGAAAGCCGTATTTTACATGTTATGTGCCTGAAACTGGATACAGTCTTTTTTCTATTTGTGGCTTCTTTATAAGAATAATTAGCATTACAAAGGAAGGAACTATTCAGTTGTCAAGCTGTTCCTCATAAAAGTTTTCATTTCATAGGGATAACAGTTCCCTTCTGAAAAGAATTCTTCAATGATACTTCAATTAAGTTGAATACTGTAACTAGGAAAAGTTCCATTTTTACAAGAAGACTGAATTGCAATTTAGACTTCTTCGTTATCGATTATAATGTGTTATCTGGAGAGTTTGTTCTGTGAAGCTTAAGAGTGTACCAGTATTAATCTTTTCTACTTGTTTCCATGGCTGACACAATATCATTGTGGTTCAAAAAGCTGTGCTCCATCTTCCTTTAATACATCTTTAAAAAATGCTTGAAGATTTGAAAAGGATTTGGTATTATGTACTTTCTTATCTGCCAAAAGCTCATGTACTGGTGAAAATGTATTTTAATGACAATACAGAGCTGATTGAGTTTGATTTTTAATATTTGGGAAGAGCAAAAGACAAAAAAAGAATATTTTCATGCTTTCTAGTCGATGAACTGAACATTAAAAAATACAGAATATTATTAACACCCACTGAAGACACTGAGAGATAAGACTGCTTAACCCCATAGGAAGAACCAAAAATCATCAGCTGGATTCTCTATTCACATCCCTTTCTTTTTATTTCTTCCCAAGTTACTGCTCAATGAATACTGCTCAATGAATTCTTTTGGCATTTCTCTGCCCACATCTTCAAAAGTTATCAGAATAAAATCTCTCCTACTTCCTCAGAATAATGTAGATCAAGCAAATCTTCATTAAAAATAAACAACTACATTCTGATTAAAGAAACTAAACAATTTTCATTTCTGATCCCTATAAATTCAGAAAAGGATTGTTCCCTGCATTTATAGGAGGTTCAAACTTCACATAGGCCTTGAGTGAATTGATTGAATTATTTTTCTGACTGGTCTACTGTATTTCTTATTACTACTGTTTCACCTAACCTAGTATTTTCAGTATAGTCCATGACCTTTCTAGCCAGGTTTTTTTTTGATAGGAAAAAAAAAATATAATGAAACATTTGCAGTGGGCTGTATAATATTTATGAGGAACAGCATAAGCTTCAGACACTTTCTCTTTGCTGATTATATGACATTGTGCTATGTTTGTTCTGTTTACAGGACAGGAGTAATGAAAGATAACAGCAGTTATTCCCAGCTTTATTAAAAATAATGGGGTTTTTTTTGTAAGTG
Source organism: Balaeniceps rex (assembly GCA_013401315.1). Classification (NCBI taxonomy): domain Eukaryota; kingdom Metazoa; phylum Chordata; class Aves; order Pelecaniformes; family Balaenicipitidae; genus Balaeniceps; species Balaeniceps rex. Next base: position 12,179 of record VYZW01032324.1, on the reverse strand, counting down.
GGAAGAGAGTGGGTTCATCTAATCTTCATTAGGATATGATAATCTAAAATTGTTGAGAACATTGTAATTTGTTTTCCTTTCCTGCTTCTATTAATTTCTTATTTATATTGCAAATTTACGGATTTGTTGCTAAGATGATGAGAGTGTAGTGTGTAGAGAGAGAATGCAGGTTCAGCAGAGTGCTCATGTGGGAAAAAATAAACTAAAGAGGGTATTTTATGATGAAGAGGGAGTATCATTGTTCGAAAGCCTAGCACAATTGGACTGTAATAAATACATTTTAAAGATACCATAATTCCTAACAAGAAGGAAAAAAGTGAACAGTAATGGTACTTTTTCAAAAAGCATAACTGAAAAATCTAACCATAAATTATTTTTGCAATATATTTACAAATCAATTCATAATTAAATTGATTAAAACATACTTTCTGAGGAGCATAACCTAAATCAGCATGAGAGAACTGAACACAAAAATCAGAAATCAAATGAGATTTAAAAAAACCAAATGAGTCCACCTAGTAGTAAGTTCTCCAGAGTAATTTTAAGACAGTGGGGAGTATACTCTTTGGATTCTTTGTGGAAACTATTTCCCTCATGTTATTTNCCTTTGCTATATCATTGTCACTGACAATATAGTTTAACAGACCAAATAGAAACATAAATAAATGTTCCTGATTCCAAAGGCCTAAATCCAGATGTTGAAAAATGAAACATTTGGCTTAGTATCCTTATTTTAAGAGTTGGTCAAGCTGTTAAAAAAATCAATTAAACTGAAACCTTTCAAATACTAGCTAGTGAAATAAGAAGAGGGAAAAAAATCCTAAAATACCTACACACATTCACATATTCCTCCCAATCAAGAAAACACTGGTCTTCATATGTAATCTGCTTCCTATGAAGTATCTTTGACATTGCAAAAATACTTCTTCAAAAAGCTGTCATGAAACATACTGGTAATTCCAGATCTATATATAAACACTGAGAAAAAGATAAACCTATCATCCCCTAAGAAGACCCTAAGTTATTAATACACTACAATTAATGCCTAAGGAAAAATGAAGCATTGTCCATTTCTTTGTTTTTGCAAAGATACTACACAAATGTTATTCACTTGATCCAGAATGCAACATTCAATCACTAAACCCTGAATGTATACAAAATAAACTGGCTTTTTTTTTTAACAAAGAAGATAATTAATTATGTAACAAGAAAGGGAAGCTATGTCCTTTTACAATACTTTAAGGTTTTGTGTCAAGTTTAGATATCCTTAGCTTCTGCAAACACATAGTCTAATTTAGGCAGAAATAAGAGGTATTCATATAGGAAGGATTATACCATATAGGAAGGACTACATGGCAATTATTTTTGTCTAACACTGGCTGAAATGTTTGGAATTTAAGAATATCACTGAAGACTGTTTTTTTTCATCTGGATGGGAAAGTGATGCATTTACAATGTGAAATAAAAAAAAATTAAAAATATTGGTATTTTTAAAAGTATTTAAATTTTACATAAGAAACTTTTTCTTAACTTCAAAACCCTGTATTATTTTGTGCTTATACTTTGATACTCACAGCTATAGAATGAACAAGGTGAGGACCTGAGTTATAATTTTTTACCTGGATTTCTTTTTCTTTTCTTTTGCCCTTTGTCACATAAAGTTATGAAATTGGATAAAAGAGAAGGAAAAAAAATCTAAAACCTAATGTAGTCTAATGAAGTCTCTGCATTGCCAAAAGAAAGAAAGAAAAATGTAGACACAGGAAACAAATTTAGAATACAATAAAAAATAACAAACTGAAAATTTGTAAACTGAAAATTTACATTTGTGATGTTAATTCTACTTTGGATTTTTTTGGGTAATAATGTTAAGTGTGAAAACTGCAATTTGCATTTCGATGTTTTTATGGGAAGCAGCTTATTTTTACTCAAGTATCCAGCCTTTAGTTCCGCAGATCTCTTATTCCTGGTCAGAATTTATTTTACTAATCATTCCAAGCAATTACTATGTATTGAAAGGAACAGAAAGTCTGCAGACAAGAATGTAATGCAAACTCAGAATCTTATGTTGCACCCATTATGTCTTAATTTTCACTTTTTAATTACAGAGCTCAAGCCCACTCTATTTTCTCTAGTCTTTCACCTTTTGTTTTCCTTGTAATCTTCCCCCTATAACTTGATATAGTGTTTCCCATCTAACAGAAGTTATTTCAGAAACTTCATATTAAACTCTATAATCTTTCAAATACTTGTCTCTTATATTCC